>JBBPBX010024351.1:0-20685 GCA_038048925.1 Garcialebias charrua | reverse complement strand
AAAACCATTACTGGTATAGAAAGAACTCTTGAAACAGAAGCGGGCCCACGTGTCTTCTTTGTTCTTCAGCCTCTCCATTGTGAAGGGTGCCCCAGTGGATCGTCTGCCTCTCAGTCAGTTTCCAACAGCACACTGCTGACAAATTCACTGAGCTTCTTGTACAACCCAGCAGAGCAGACTGCATCATGCAGTCCATCAGCGTGTAGTCAGGCTCAGTACACCAGAAGTGTCCTCCCTGGCGGGTGTTGACATGTCCGGTGTTTCCATGTACCGTACTTTTCAGACTATAAGGCGCAATATCAATGAACGAGTCTGTTTTCATACGGTGCACCAGATTATAAGGTGCATCAAGCAAACGGTCAAACTTTATTCAACTCATTCACAATAACCACATAAAATGAGTTTGAGGTCAGTAAGCCCAACCAGAATTAATACACAAGGTGCACTGCATTATAAGGCTCACTGGTGATTTTTGAGAAAATTAAAGGATTTTAAGTGCACCTTATTCATTCAACCTTTATTTATCCCACTGAGCCTCAGGGACTCATTTACGAGAGACCTGAGTCCGAAATAATACGGTACACGTTTCTGTGCGTCTTCATCATTTTATGTAGGAAATATGTCGTTAAAAATACCCTGCAATTTTAATTTTATGAGCAAAATGTCTACACTCAAAGAGAGTTTAAGAAAAATGAAGCCCTGTGATGATTCCTGCTGTGACTTGGAGCTACTGTATGTAAATAAACTGAATAAAAGTTTTAATTGCAGGAGACAATGGGGAGTGGTGGTGCAGAGGGTGGAGGAGGTGGGCCTGTGATCGGAAGCTTGCCGGTTCAACTCCCAGTACTGATAACATCAAAATGTGGGTGGGATTGGTGAAGCACCCACATACCTGCCTCCACCTTCATTTGCCTCACTCTGGGCCCTTGAGCAAGGCCTCCACCATCTCCTCCTCCGTAGCACCCTAGATCTCAGCTCTCTGCTCCACACAGAGGGATGTGGTAGCTCAGTGGTCTGTGGATGTGTCAGGAAGTGCATCCAGTGTAAAAACAGCTGCCAAATCAAAAGTTTGTGAGAATAAGAAGAGTTTGCAAAATAATTTTGGAAATTTTAGGCAGTTCAAAAGATCCAATTTAACCTTATTAGAGTCGGAGCTGACAATCCAGTGAAAAAGATTTTAAGACTCCTAAAACAAAATGTGATTATGCAAAAATAAAAAAACATTTAAAGACACAGAAATGCCACTTCAGTCAAAGAAAGTCCAACTTTCGTGACTTGTTTAAACTTCAGAGCTCCGAGGAGGGCTGGTGTTTTTAAACTGTTTTGCCAAAAATCACAAAGTTGGGCAAGTGAAAAATGTTTGCATTTCCTTGCAAACTTTTGCCTACACCAACACCAAAGTGTTCATGCTTCAAATGAAACTGGAGAAAGGGACTTCTTCTGAGATTCAACCAGTTTTATTTGCATGACGTGTCTGTGCTGGTCACCTGTGAGTTTTAAGGCAGATTTATGCTGCATTTATATCTAACTATGTAAACCTGCAGTATCTTACCTGTTGATTCCAGCTCACACACACACACACACACACACACACACTGAGCAGATGAAAAAAAAATCCAATCAGCTCTGGAGAACGAATGGGACAGAGCAGGACATTTAATACATCCCATCGTGGTGGGCTTAATTCTGTATGAAGCAAAGAAACAGGTTTTGGTGAAAACGAAAAAGAAGAAAAGTGTGACCAGGAGTCAAGGCCCCCTCCCTCCTCACCCCCACTCCCCCTCCACCCTGGCCTGTGCAGTGACAGGTAGATTAAGGGCGTGATAGATGCCCCTCTCTGTATCTCCCTCTCTCCATCTTCTCCCCCCCCTCTTCCGTCCGTTTCATCCATCATGGCGGCTGGTGTAATTGCGGCTGCGTGGGGCTGGCAGAGGGAGCCTCCATCCATCTCCTTAACAACAAACAGTCATGAGGACGGATGGTGCTGCACTCCCCAGTTAATCTCCATCTATGGAGGTGGCGGTGGGACCAAAGAGGAGGGGGAGGAGGAATGGAAAAAAAAAAGAGAATAAAACTGAAAACAAAGAAGGAAAACTGGTCACGTTTGTGCCTGAGCAGGTCGAAGCAGAAGACGGATGACCCGGGCGGCTGCAAGCACAGGAACTGGAAGTTTGCAAACTGCAGGAGCAGGTCCATGAGGGTGGAGTTGTCTGGTGGGGTGCCAGACGGAGAACAGGTAGTGAAAAAACTCAACCTCCACAGCCAGACGACACAGAAACTAGAGAGGCACAGCCACCCACCCATTTCCTTCCCCTTCTCCTTTTACACCCCTCCATCACCCGGATCCCTCTCTCTGAAGCAGCTTCACTGTTCTCTGATGTTCTGGGTGGTTGTGTGTGTCGTTGCCAGGGGTCAAAGCAACCAGATTTCTTTAACGGTGGAGTCACTGAAGTCAACAAGGCATGGGTGGCCCTCTGAAGTCAAGAAAAACTACAGCTTTGTGGCAAAAGGATCAAACTGCGGCAGTGTGTGTGTGTGTGTGTGTGTGGGGGGGGTGGTGAACAGCTGGCAGAGGGACATGAATCTGTGTTAAAGATGAGGAAAGTTTGTTCATTAGGACTTTATGCGAATAAAGGCAAACATATATTTAATGAGAGGGATGTAAAAACACTAGAACATCTACACACACTTCTGCGCTCCTCCTGTTTTTTAGCCCTGGGCTTCGCCTGCAGGGGTGCCCAACTTAGAAAGTAAGCACAACACACACACACACACACACACACACACACATGAACACACACTCAAATACAGTTCATGCATTATAGTTTGCTGCCATGAAACACACATCCATGCTGGTATGAGCATGCACACGCTCAGCCTGGCCTTGGTGGTGCAGAGAGGCAAGAGCTGGAGCCTTGACAGGGAGTGACAAATGACTGCGGCAGCCATGACATGCAGAACGACCCAGGCTCAGAGAACATGCCTGACGGAGCCGTCCAACTCCAACAAACACAAAACAAGCTGTTTTTTTTTTTACAGGTGGCCTCCACAATACAAGGCAATCACAACAAGCTACTTGCAGGTTTGGATCGGCTTCTGCAGACGTTCAGAAAATATATTATTTACTGATCTGCTTACGGATACAGTCAATATTATTTTACCATATTAATAACTGTTATAACCCTTTTATTCTGAATGATATTACAATATTATTGGATATTATAATGATTTGGTTTCAGTGTCTGTGGAATGACGGCATCAGTGGACGGATGGCAAGAGACATTCATCCCCCCCTTTTAGTAAGAAACTAGACCCTGGTGGACAAACTATTCACACTAGGACTGAGCCCCTCCATTTGCAACTGGGTCCTAGACTTCTTAATAGACCACAGTCTGTGAGGATCCACAACTCCTCCTTCTCCACCACAAACCTCAGCACTGGCTCCCTGTGTGTTGAGCCCCCTCCTGTTCACTCTGCTCACATATTACAGTACTGTGCAACTACCCATCTGTCATATTGTAAAGTTTGCAGACAATACAGTGGTGATTGGATGCATCACAAACAACAATGAGTTCAGCGACAGTCAGGAGGTGGAACACCTGGAGAGCTGGTGCAGGAAGGACAACCTTCACATCAATGTAAAGAAGACGGAAAGAGATGGTTAGCAACAACACCACCAGCCTGATCAAGAAAGCTCATCAAAGACTCTACTTCCTCAGACGGCTGAGACGAGCTGGTCTGAGTAGCCCAGTCCTCACCTCCTTCTACAGGTGTGCAGTGGAGAGCATCCTGTGCTCCAGCATCAACGTGTGGCATGGAGGCTGCACAGCTGCAGAAAGAAAAGCTCTACAGAGAGTGGTGAAGGCTGCACAGAAGATGTTGGAGTCAGTCTCCCCATCACAGACATCTACACCTCCAGATGCAGGAAGAGAGCCACCTGCATCATGAAGGACCCCACTCACCCAGCACATACACTTTTTGCCACACTCCCCTCAGGAAGGAGGTTGAGGAGCATTAAGTGCAGAACTATCCTGAAGCTGTTAGACTCATGAATCTCAAACCAGGATAATCAATGTGAAGAAAAAAAATCACTTTAATTGTTGATATATGCTGCTAATTATCCATGCTGCTGATCTCATGCTGCTGATTATTCCATACTGTGTTCATTCGTACTCATCTACTCACGCAGACTCATGTTTGTGCTGCTGTTGTTTGGCACATTGTTTTGCACTATTAGTGTTTTTAGTGTTTATCTTAGTTTATATTTTAGATCCTTATTTACCGTTTCCTTTTACATTAAAGTGATATTTTTGCTGTTATTGGATGTAACTGGGACCCTGTGTACATAATGTTGTTCCACCTCATGTACCACATGTGATGCAACTGATAATAAAACCTACTTGAACTTGAACTTGAAGAAACCTTGAAAANTCTCAACTTTTGTGTTTCAAATAAATATTTAGGATCCAAAGAAATCCCTGTAAACAAAGTGGGGGGAAATACAGAGTAACACACAAACATGAAGAGAAAAAACTAACCACTCCATTTGCTTTTAGTCAGAGGGGTACAGTAAATTTAAAGAGAGAACATCTGTGGAAATAATCATTTTCAGTTTATGTTTATGTTTATTAAATTTGTTCATTTTTTTTTTTTACAAAAGAAACAATCTCATTAAATGATAGTGTACAAAATGTAAAAAAAATGAAAGGTAGCAGAAAGAAGAATAAATCTTATTATATCTGCCCCTTACTTACAACAATCAGATTAAACAACAATAATCAGCCATGTAAACAATAATAATCTTCAACCAACTTTTTCCAACAATCAGATTAAACAATAATAATCTTCATGATGGTATCATCAGCAAAAAGTACACATTTAAGGAGTCCTGACACATTTACCAAGTCATTCACATATAAAATAAAAAGCTTTGGTCCAAGTACAGAGCCTTGGGGAACTCCACATGTGATATTACAGAGGTCAGATCTTACATCATTTATTTGTACAAATTGTTTCCTATCTTTTAAGTAGCTAGATACCCACTGTAATGCTGGTCCTCTAATACCATATTTGTTCAGCTTTTCTAGGAGAATGGTGTGATCAATAGTATCGAATGCTTTTTTTAAATCAACAAAAATACTGATACAATATTGTTTTTGATCGACAGCAGTAGTTATTTGTTCCATTAATTCCATGAGAGCCATTGATGTAGAGTTTTTTTTATCTAAACCCATACTGACTGTTGCTTAGAATATTTTGTTTATCTATAAATTGGTCTAGTCTGTTTACAAATAGTTTTTCAAGAATTTTTGAAAACTGTGGTAACAAGGATATAGGTCTATAATTGTTGAATACACATTTATCACCATTTTTAAAAAGAGGAACGACCTTAGCTACTTTCATATTATCTGGAAATATTCCTGTTGAAAATGATAAGTTACATATGTATGTGAACGGCTCAATAACATGGCTCATTATGTCCTTCACAAACATCATATCCATGTCCACCCAGTCTTTCGATCTCTTGTCTGTAAGATGTTTTACTACATTCATTATTTCCTCTTTGTTAGTTCCATTTAGAAAAATACTATTTGCACAACCTGTAATTGAGTGGATCACATTTTTATCTACTTTTGGTATCTTAGCTGCAAGGCTTGATCCAACATTCACAAAATATTGATTAAATCCATTTACAATTTCATTTTCATCATGAATTTCATCGTTGTCTTTTACAAAATATTTTGAAATACCAGTTTTTGCTTTATGATTCTTCAGGACACTATTCATTACTCGCCATGTTGCTTTCATATCACCATTACTTTTATCTAATAATTTACTATAATATTCTTTCTTATGTTTCCTTATAATCCCTACTAATTTATTTTTATACTTTTTATATTTTTCTTCAGCGCTCTGACTTCGCAATTTCAAGAAACATGAATACAAATCATTCTTTTTTTTACAAGGATTTCTCAGCCCTTTTGTCATTGTTACGACCGTATAAGGGCCAAAACACATTTAAAGGACACTGGACACAAGAAAAGGTTTAAATGATATTTATTTACTAAAACTAAGAGTCTCCAGGCGGTCAGGGTCCTCTCAGGCTTCTCCCACCCGTCTGGAGCGCCTTCTCCTGCTCAGCGTCCTTAAAGAAACAAAAATAAATTAAAAAGAGAAAGTTCAAAGGATTGTGGGACAGGTGGGTGCGGCGGAAATGAACAAAACGTCTCCCAGGCCGACCCAATCCTATACAGGACCGTCGTGCCTTCCCAGGTGACGATCTGCCTAGCCAAAAATACCTCTAAATAAAAGAAAAGCGATAACTGAACTACCGACACCCACACAGTCGAAAGTATCAAATAAATGGAGAAAAAGATGAGAAACAGTCTCTCACTCTGTTCCACCTTAGCTGTCCCCCTCCTGGGCAGCAGCTCAGACGCTTCCCTTCAGCATCTGACAAAAAAGAAGAGTCAACCAGAGTACAGCAGTCCAAAACCACACTCTATTTAAGCTAGAGTCACACAAACTCTCAAAGAGCTTAAATACTCACAACTCTTGCTAACCAGTGCCAGGCCATAAGGGCCTATTTCAGCTCCAACAGGAGCAAACAACAACAATCTGAGAGGGTGGAGATCTCTCAGAATTGTTAGGTTACCTGACAGTGTCCTCAGCAGTTCCAGTGAACCCTCAGCTGAGTTTCACACCGTCCAGAAGACTTCAATAAGCCACCACTCGTTCCTCAAGCCAGTCTTGGTACAACGAGTCTCCACTAGATTACTCTTAACTTCACACAACTCTAGTAAGCACTAGAGCTGTTAAAGAGCACCCTTGCTCTACATGAGCTGTTTAAAGAGCCCCCAAACCTCAAGAGCTTTAGCTCACACAAAGTAGCATGAGAGCTCAACACTCAGTGATCAGAGTGGGTGGAGAACACTCTGGAACACAAATAGGCAGCAATACAGCTACCTTAATCAAAACTTGGTTTACCTTCAGCAGGCTCCAAGTTGCTCCAACAAGCACCCTTGCTTGTGTCCACCAAACTCAGTTGGCAATCTCACAATCCATTGCTCTAAGCAAAGGCTCCACCCTGCACCATACACAGCATGTCTGCTTTATAGGCAGGACCTGCAGGTGAACAGCAGCTCTGCCCAATCAAGCTTGAGTGAAGCAGGCTGAGTAATAAAAAAAAGGTTAGTTCTTTATTGAACCAGCAGGTTGCAGCAGTTTGCAGCCATGATAAACAAAAACAAGGATGTTAAAACTTCTACATCCCCCCAGGGTGCATAACATCCCCACCGCCAGAGTTTTGTTGGGGGAGAACGTGCAGATGTCACCTAAAGACACAGCACTCTTCTCCAAACAAAAACACTGGGGTTAAATATAGCGGTCCCTATTCCTCAAATGGACTAAAAAACATTAAAAACATTAACTAGTCCATCAAACCGCTATCAAACATTCTATAGTCATACTCAAAATGTTTGGAAGCCAAACAGACGACGCTTGTCCCGGTCTACTCTGTACGGCTTTTGTTTAGCACCAAACACCAAACAGATACCAACATCATGTTTCATGATGTCAGTGTAAGACTGGATATTTTTCATGACAGTCAGAGGGAATCTGTCCTCCTCATTTTCTGCACCGGACAGCATCCCTGCGTCAGTTGCAACAGCTCTGTTCTCAGTTACTCTGAAAGCACAGAGACAGTTAGACATAGAATCATGTACAATGTGCTCAATGTAAGGCTGCAGCACCTCACATTTCACAGACATTAAAAATGCATTTTCTGCTGCACTTTCAGTCATCAATTGCACATTGTCCTTAAACACTTCCTCATTGTTTCCTGTTGAGGCTGGAACAGGACACAAAGAAACAGGAGAACATGTCACGTGTGTCTGTACCTCTTTTGAGATCTTCAGGTCCTCATGTTCTTGCATGAGAGTTGATTAGTTTTATATAACAATAAAAAACTGTCACTAAAGTCAACATCATCATCTCCATCATTGTTTTTAGCAGGAGTTACAGAAGAATACAAAGAAACAGGAGAAACGGTTTCTTCTGGGTCCTCAGTTAAGCTCACTGGGATTTCTTCTGCTTCAGAGCTAAATAAAAAACATTCACTCAGGTCAATGTAATGTTCCTTCAGCTCGACAAAGTTCTTAAAATCCACATCAGATTTAACTGGGATTTGTTCAGGTTCAGTTTCATGTATAGTTTCAAGAAACAAGAAGAAACTGTCACCCAAATCGACATCATCCTCATTTTTCTCCTCCTCTGGACGATGTTCTTCTGGCGCCATCTCCTGTAGATGTGAGAGAGGCACACCTGCTTGAATGAAAGGCTCTGGTGTCACCTTTGGATGACCCACAGTGGGACACGAACATTGCTTTTCCCATTCAGCTTTGAGTTTTATTTCTCTCTGCGACTCCAATCGTTTTTGCTCCAACTCTCTCAATTCTCTCTGCAACTTTTGGTCCAGAAGACGTTTCTCCTCTTCAAGAGCAGCATAAAGTCTTTGTCATTCTTCTTCTTGTTTTTTCAGAAAAGCTTGGTGTGCGAGCTGTCTCTCTTGTACCTGCTTTCTCAAAAACGATAGTTCACGCTCTTGTTTTTCTACTAAAGCAGTTCTCTCTTGCTCAAGAGCAGCTCGCTCCTCTTCAAGCTTCTTTCTCTCCATGGCAATCAAACGTTCTCTTTCCTCCTCCTTTTCTCTCAACCGCAGTTGCTCATTAATCTCAGGAAATATCCCAAGCTGACTTAATTCACACAATATTTCACACCCCAACCATTCATCATCAGCATATTTTTCTAGCTGCTGGCGTCTGTAAGCTGCTCGAGTTACAGCACAAGAAGTAAAAACGTCAGGATATTTACAAGCCATCTCATCTGGTTGAGCACACAGTACCGGGATGGGTGTTACATCAGGAGTAACAAGCACGCGTCCGTCCGCCAAATCATTACCCATAATCATAGTGACTCCAGCAATGGGAAAGCTTGGTCGCAGCCCCACCACGGCTTCTCCTGAACACAATTCAGAATGGATTAAAATTTTGGCTAAAGGCACTTTAAAGTCCTTCATGCTAAATCCACGTATAGTTAACTGAGTATCCATTATCTCAAGTTCACTGGAAGGCAGAATACCCTCTAATAGGAAGGACTGAGAAGCAGCCGTGTCACGTAGTATCTTAACAGGTACCTTATTACCAGATCGAGTAGCAGAAACGAATCCATCCATTATAAACGGCCGAAATCCTTCATTATCAGTCAGATCTGTCGAGAGAGATAATGGTTCATTCAAGGTTTTAATGAGAGCAACTGGCTTTACTTCCTGTTTTACTAGTTTGGGGCAATATTTATTAATGTGCCCTTCTTGTTTGCAAAAGAAACAAACCACATTTTTCTTTTCAGAGGTTCCATGCCCATGCGACATTTTATTTTCACTGTGCCTCACAAAAGCACCAGTTTCCGTATGAGCTGCAGAGGATCCTCTCGACTTCCCGTTAACTCTGGGTCTGGAAAATCGGGGAGACTCAAAAACACGTGTTTTATTTTTATCCAGCTCAAAAGATCTGTCAGATCTTGTACGCTCAAAAATAAACCTGTGCGTCAGCATATATTCATCCACTAAAACAGCGGCTTTAGAAGCCTCCGTCACTTTATGTTCATTCAAGTAAGTGGTCACTTTCTCTGGCAAGCACTTCTTAAAATCTTCAATTAATATCAGTTGTTTAAACTGATCCATACTTGTCACAGAACATGCGGTACACCAACGATCAAGGAGTATTTCTTTTTCCCTAATATAGTCAGCGTATGTTTGACTCTCAGATTTCCTCAATTTTCGGAACTTCTGACGGTAAGCTTCCGGAACTAACTCATAAGCTCGCAGAATAGCTGCTTTCACTTTCACAAAATCACAACTGTCAGTGACTGAAAGAGAGGCATAAGCGTTCTGCGCTTTTCCAGTTAATTTGCACTGCAGCAGCAGTGGCCAAACTTCTTCCGGCCATTTGAAAGAGAGAGCAGTTTTTTCAAAAAGCATAAAATAATTGTCTACATCTTGTTCATTAAAAGCTGGCACAAGAGAAATATTTCTACTCACATCAAACTCAAGTCCAAAAGCTGGAGAAGAAGGCTTTCTCTGCTCCAGTTCCTTCAGACGGATCTGAGCATCCAGCTCCATTTTTCGTTGTTCAAACAAAAGCTCCTTTTCTCTTAAAGATGTTTGTTGAGCGAGCTCTGCGGCTCTCACAGAGGCTTCATTCTCATCTTTCTTTCTGTCAGCTTCAGCTGCAAGTTCAGCTTTTCTCATCTCATTTTCTTCTTTCTTTCTGTCAGCTTCAGCTGCAAGTTCAGCTTTTCTCATCTCTAATTCAAGTTCTTTCAAACGCACTTCCTTATCCATAGCATAAGAGGTAGGTACGCCAACAGGACTCTTGACAGGACTTGTTTCAGCCGGCAAAATCCCAAGCTGAACTAAAGCAACGATCAGTTCATCTTCAACACTGTCTCGTTTAGTGCGTTTATCAATAACTATTTTAAAATGCTCTGCTACAGACAACAGCTGTTCCTTTGTACAAGTTGCTAAAACATCTGCTGTCGGATCATCCAAGAAACTGTCTAACTCGAACTCCATGATTTTAAGTTAGACACAAAATAGTTATTCTGAAACAGCACTAAAGAATCCGAGCTACCAATGAATGCAGCACACACAGAAAGTGCGCACCTGAGAGCACTCAATCAATCAGCACAGCTGATCCCAAATTAAGTGGATACACCACTAGAATATGACTAGCCTAAAATACAGCCCAAAATATTTTAGGACAACAGTCACGGTTTTTAGTAAGTAATGCAAAACAGAGCCAACCTCTTTAAGCAGTAGACTACTAAAAATACCACAGAGCATAACAGGTGCTCAATCCCACAAAAACGCACCGATTAGCAGCGCTTAAAACACTAAAGACAAATTAGCTCATAAGACAAGCCCCCAAATGTGATTTAAGCAAAAACTGACAACCACTAACCTAGCTCATTAAGTTAATTAATATCATATCCCGGACGAGCCCCCAATAAATATGTTACGACCGTATGAGGGCCAAAACACATTTAAAGGACACTGGACACAAGAAAAGGTTTAAATGATATTTATTTACTAAAACTAAGAGTCTCCAGGCGGTCAGGGTCCTCTCAGGCTTCTCCCACCCGTCTGGAGCGCCTTCTCCTGCTCAGCGTCCTTAAAGAAACAAAAATAAATTAAAAAGAGAAAGTTCAAAGGATTGTGGGACAGGTGGGTGCGGCGGAAATGAACAAAACGTCTCCCAGGCCGACCCAATCCTATACAGGACCGTCGTGCCTTCCCAGGTGACGATCTGCCTAGCCAAAAATACCTCTAAATAAAAGAAAAGCGATAACTGAACTACCGACACCCACACAGTCGAAAGTATCAAATAAATGGAGAAAAAGATGAGAAAACAGTCTCTCACTCTGTTCCACCTTAGCTGTCCCCCTCCTGGGCAGCAGCTCAGACGCTTCCCTTCAGCATCTGACAAAAAAGAAGAGTCAACCAGAGTACAGCAGTCCAAAACCACACTCTATTTAAGCTAGAGTCACACAAACTCTCAAAGAGCTTAAATACTCACAACTCTTGCTTTTAGCAACTAGTCCTGAAACCAGTGCCAGGCCTTAAGGGCCTATTTCAGCTCCAACAGGAGCAAACAACAACAATCTGAGAGGGTGGAGATCTCTCAGAATTGTTAGGTTACCTGACAGTGTCCTCAGCAGTTCCAGTGAACCCTCAGCTGAGTTTCACACCATCCAGAAGACTTCAATAAGCCACCACTCGTTCCTCAAGCCAGTCTTGGTACAACGAGTCTCCACTAGATTACTCTTAACTTCACACAACTCTAGTAAGCACTAGAGCTGTTAAAGAGCACCCTTGCTCTACATGAGCTGTTTAAAGAGCCCCCAAACCTCAAGAGCTTTAGCTCACACAAAGTAGCATGAGAGCTCAACACTCAGTGATCAGAGTGGGTGGAGAACACTCTGGAACACAAATAGGCAGCAATACAGCTACCTTAATCAAAACTTGGTTTACCTTCAGCAGGCTCCAAGTTGCTCCAACAAGCACCCTTGCTTGTGTCCACCAAACTCAGTTGGCAATCTCACAATCCATTGCTCTAAGCAAAGGCTCCACCCTGCACCATACACAGCATGTCTGCTTTATAGGCAGGACCTGCAGGTGAACAGCAGCTCTGCCCAATCAAGCTTGAGTGAAGCAGGCTGAGTACCGGTAAATAAAAAAAGGTTAGTTCTTTATTGAACCAGCAGGTTGCAGCAGTTTGCAGCCATGATAAACAAAAACAAGGATGTTAAAACTTCTACATCCCCCCAGGGTGCATAACAGTCATCCATGGTTGATCAATCGTATTTCTCTTTGTGTAATTTGTTTGCACAGAATTCTTTTTGTACAGAGCTTCCAGGATATTCATAAACTCATCATATGCTCTGTTTGCATCATCAACATACACATCATTCCAGTCTTGTTTATCTAGATCCTCTTTCAATTTTTCCAAAACTTTTTTTGACGTGTTTATGATCTTTTTCTTCATTGCGACTGCTTTTGTGATGCTTTGATCATTTTTATAGATTGTGAAAACTGGTAAATGATCACTTAAATCGGTCGTTAAGATACCACTTATCACGTCCCCATTTGTTATATTTGTGAAAATATTATCAATTATTGTGGCACTATGAGTTGTAATTCTTGTTGGCTTTGATATCACTGGATACATATTTAAACTGTACATTGAGTTTATATAACAGTTCTTATATATATATATAAATTATTATTTGTATAGCACTTTTCTAAACATTCAGACACGTTACATGAGTTAAAAAAACAAGTAAAAATAAAATCAACAATGCATAACACATAAAAACACAGTAAAACATTTAAAAATGGCAAATTTAAACATTAAAAGCAATTTTAAACAGGTGGGTTTTGAGTTATTTCTTAAAAGTGGAGAGATTCAGTTTTTTGAAGTGGTGTTCGGTGGAGTAGTTACTAATAGTCAATATCTTACCTGCAAAAGAAACTGTTAGCGTACAATCAGTTTGAAATATCCTGTGGATGTGTTGTCAGGGGAGATGAGCTATTGGCTAGACAGAGCAGAGCCAGTTTCAAAGCAGGCCATAGAAATGTTTTGATGGTTTGTACAAACTCTAGGTTGTAAATCTTTACATTGTTGACACTTTAATAATAAACAAATATTTATACTGAAGACGGAAGATCATTACCCAGATCCATGTGAAACTCAAGTTGCAAAACAGACAAAGTGTTCTGGACACAAATACGAAGCAGAGAACAATCAGTTAAACAAGGGTTGCTCTAAGTGCTGTAAAACATTTAACTTTGGCACTTCAGTGTTTTCCATGATGTTACTACTTTACCATATAAGTTTCACGCAGATCTTCACTACTGATGTACCACAGAGTAAATAACCACCAATGTCTACATAAACAGCCATTTAATGCTAACATGATGATGTAAAGATGCATAAAATCTTTTCTCTATTTTGGCTTAGACGAAGATGGTATCACTCTTCCCTTCCCTCCTCTCTCCCCCCCTTTTTTGCTCTCTTGTCCTGTCAACCTCAGAGCCTCTCTTTACACATCTTTTGAATCGAACATTATTATGGGTTTGGTCAGTTGGTCCCTCAATGCAACTCATATTTTTTCCCCCCACCAGACTACAGGGTGCTGGAGAGCCCTCATGCCCTGAACGGACCCACACAGCTGGGTATGTCATTGATTCCTGGAATGAGTGGAAGATGGTCTGCCTATCTGTGCTGTCCATGGAGGATGTAGAAAATGTGTACATTATTGGATTTATGATAAAAGAGTTTCTGCTTTTTGGAATTGGTGGATACCTTGGATATCGACATATTAGGAAGATGTCAGCAGCAGTTTCAGCCATGGTAAAGCTGCCATCCTTATGTGAAGAATTAATTTGTGCTTCGAGCTCTCAGACTCAGACAAGCTCAACAACAAGCTGGACGCGATTCTAAGAATCATAGGCCACTTGCTGCTCTAGGAATTCACCACCATGAAGGATTCAGACTTGGAGAAAGCTAAATCGAGCACAGACTGGGCAGAACGTCCACTAATTCTGACTGTTTGGATTTGCCACTTAGTGTACCAGCAGAACTCGAAGGCAGACAGAAAACAGAGGTTGGCGGCCCAAACCATTTTTGTTTATCTGAATTTGGCCTCCCTGCTGGCCTTGCACAGGCCAACTTATATCAAATTGCTCCTGCAGGATACATACCGTATTTTTTGGATTATAGGTCGCACCGGAATATAGGTCGCAGTGTCCAATTGTTATGTACCCTGGAGGTAAACAGGTTTTTTTTTAACATCATTATTATGTTTAGGTTGGCTGCAAGTCTGCTGAATGCAGCAGCCTGCTGAGAAGCACTTTTTTTTACTCAGCCTGCTTCAATCAGGCTTGATTGGGCAGAGCTGTTGCCAAACTGCAGATCCTGCCTATAAAAACTTTAGGCTGTGGTTTGACCAATGTGGAGCCTTGCTTAGAGCAATGGAGTTGTGAGATTGCCAGCTGAGGTTGGTGGACGCAAGCAAGGGTGCTTATGCAGGTAAAAACCAAGTTTTGATCAAAGCAGTTGTATGCTGCATGTGTGTGTGTTCCAGAGTGTACTCCACCCACTCTGACCACTTTGTGTTGAGCTAAGGCTTTAAAGGACTGTGCTGCTTAAACAGTACATGTAGCTCTAGTGCAGGGGTGTCAAAGACCCGGCCCGCGGGCCGCATCCGGCCCGCCAGGGGGTTTTAGTCGGCCCGCGGATGAATCTGAATTATTAAAAAAAAGAATAAACGCTATTTTCTTAAAAATCTGCAGTTCCTATGTTGTCCGCTATAGAGGCGCTGTGTTTTAGTCAGTTCCTATGTTGTCCTACTCAAACCGGCTGCCTCTAGGACCCAGGGGCGCTGTGTTTTAGTATGAAAGACGCAGCAGATAGCAAACGGAGGCTCTGCTCATTTTCCCTGTCTTCATGTGCGCAGCAAGCGTTCATCCTGATGTGAAACAGCACAAAAACAAGATTTCAGGGTTGTGAGGGAGTTTGAGAAACGATTTCAGGTCTTTAGAAGAATAGAATATATCTTTATTGACAGGGCACATGATTGAAATTACGCACACAAGATGGGCCGAGTGCACGAAGCCACAGTCGTGTCAGCACCGCCACAAAGGCAAACTCGAGACAGAATTTGCAGTTTTTCTCTCACCATCAGAGCTTCTGATGTGCTGTTGACATGTTGAAATCATTTATTTGCAGTGTGATGTAGAATTGAAGGACAAATTTGCCTCTGTGGGCTTGGAAACATTTTACAAGTATCTCTTACTATCCTAAACTGACAGCACTGGCTGCAAAAATGTCCATGTTTGGGACTACCTACCTGTGAGCAAGTTTTCACTAACAAACATTAATAAAACAGCTACGCTCAAAGCTCAATTTATGGGTTCACAGTTGCTTCCTAGATGTGGAAAATGGATTTAAAATTCATTCATTTCTAAATTTTGATGCATTTTTAACATGCAGGAAAGTGTTTTAACAAAACTGTTTTTTTTTATGTCCAGAGGCCCAGACTTAGCTTTTTTAGATTTTTCTACCTGGATTATTGAGCATGCATCAGGGTATTTAACAAAACAGTTTGTTGAATAAATGTTTTAAAACGTGCAATCACTGATCAGTTTTTTAATGTGTAATGCACTTAAATGTTAAACTGAGTAAAAGTGTAAAAGGACAATTAATTTAATGTTAATATTTTTATAATTTATTTATTCTTTGCACTAATACAAAGAAAAAAGTGGACTTTTGGAATGAGTATTCTGGTCTGGCCCCCTTGAGATCCGATTAAGCTGTATGCGGCCCCCAGATCAAAATGAGTTTGACACCCCTGCTCTAGTGTTTACTGGAGTTGGGCATAGTGAAAGCTAGTGGAAGCAAGTCGGTGTTAGGGTCCCACTGGGACTGAGGAGTGTAGAACCCAAGTGCAAGCAGGACTCGAAGGCAGAACGTAAAAAGTAGTATTTTTAATGAATAACAAAAAATGGCTGATGGTACAGCAACTTACATGAACGTGAGTAGGCTTGAACAGAACTAAGGAGCAGGACTAGGAAGGAACCCAAAACGAAGTACGACCTGACAAAGGACAGGTCTGACAGAGGAACTTAAATACACAGACAGGGCATGAGACACAGGTGACAACAATTAACTAATAGGGGCAGGACAAAACTTGTGAGCAGGGCTGAACAGAACACAAGCTGATGCATGAATAAACTAAAATGCATGAATAAACACTAAACTGAGGTGGGACAAGAATTAAATACAAGCTGAGGGCTGAATTAACTAAGACTAAGACATGACATGTAACATAACTAAACTGATAACTAAGACATGACATGAAACATAAACAGGACAGGGCTGAATCAAATACAAGCTGAGGGCTGAATCATAACATAACCTCCCCCTCAAGGGACGGCTCCTGACGTCCCCTAAGACCACCACGCACACAACACAGAACGGGTGGGAAGAACGGGGAAACACAAGGGCCAAAACCGTTAGGACAAGGCCTAGGAACCAAACACAAGGACCAAAAACCAAGTAACAAAGGAAGCCAAACACAGGAAACGTGGGAAGGTCAGGCGGACGGCCAGGACACCGTCCATCACAAGGAAGCAGGACTGGTGAACGTCCAGGAAACCACCCAGCACGAGGAATCAGGTCAGGCGGACGGCCGGGACACCGTCCATCACGAGGAAGCAGATCAGGTGGACGTCCAGGAAACCACCCAGCACGAGGAATCAGGTCAGGCGGACGGCCAGGACACCGTCCATCACGAGGAAGCCGGTCAGGCGGACGACCGGGAGGCTGTCCAACACCAGGAGCCTTGGGAGCCACATCCGGCAACACGGGGACCAGAGGAACTGCAAATGGTGAAGACGAAACCCCAGGAGCCGCAGATGATGACGGTGAGGCCTCGGGAGCCACCGCAGACTGTGAAGACGAGACCTCGGGAGCCGCAGTCGAAGAAGAGTCTTCGGATATACCCACGATGGAAGAACCAGTAGCTGATGAACCAGGCGTCGACGAGCCGGCCTTAGCTGCTGGTGTTGAAGAGACGTCCCCCTGGACCTCCTCGGAGCAGCAGACGTGAGGAAGGTCCCCCTGGACCTCCTCGGAGCAGAAGACGTGAGGAAGGTCCCCCTGGACCTCCTCGGAGCAGAAGACGTGAGGAAGGTCCCCCTGGACCTCCTCGGAGCAGAAGACGTGAGGAAGGTCCCCCTGGACCTCCTCGGAGCAGAAGACGTGAGGAAGGTCCCCCTGGACCTCCTCGGAGCAGAAGACGTGAGGAAGGTCCCCCTGGACCTCCTCGGAGCAGAAGACGTGAGGAAGGTCCCCCTGGACCTCCTCGGAGCAGAAGACGTGAGGAAGGTCCCCCTGGACCTCCTCGGAGCAGAAGACGTGAGGAAGGTCCCCCTGGACCTCCTCGGAGCAGAAGACGTGAGGAAGGTCCCCCTGGACCTCCTCGGAGCAGAAGACGTGAGGAAGGTCCCCCTGGACCTCCTCGGAGCAGAAGACGTGAGGAAGGTCCCCCTGGACCTCCTCGGAGCAGAAGACGTGAGGAAGGTCCCCCTGGACCTCCTCGGAGCAGAAGACGTGAGGAAGGTCCCCCTGGACCTCCTCGGAGCAGAAGACGTGAGGAAGGTCCCCCTGGACCTCCTCGGAGCAGAAGACGTGAGGAAGGTCCCCCTGGACCTCCTCGGAGCAGAAGACGTGAGGAAGGTCCCCCTGGACCTCCTCGGAGCAGAAGACGTGAGGAAGGTCCCCCTGGACCTCCTCGGAGCAGAAGACGTGAGGAAGGTCCCCCTGGACCTCCTCGGAGCAGAAGACGTGAGGAAGGTCCCCCTGGACCTCCTCGGAGCAGAAGACGTGAGGAAGGTCCCCCTGGACCCCTCGGAGCAGAAGACGTGAGGCAGGTCCCCCTGGACCACCTCGGCGCAGGAGACAGGAAAGGCACCCTCCAAAGACACTGGAGCTTCAGGAAGGCCCGCAGTTTCTGAGTCGCCTGCAGGTCTTGGACCCCCTGCTGCTGGTTCCGGACCCCTTGCTGCTGGTTCCGGACCCCCTGCCGCTGGTTCCGGACCCCCTGCCGCTGGTTCCGGACCCCCTGCCGCAGGTTCCGGATCCCCTGCCGCAGGTTCCGGATCATCTGCTAATGCAGGTTCTGGATCACCTGCTAATGCAGGTTCTGGATCACCTGCTGATGCAGGTTCTGGAAGGCCTGCAGGTTCTGGAAGGCCCGCAGGTTCTGGAAGGCCCGCAGGTTCTGGAAGGTCCGCTGGTTCTGGAAGGCCTGCAGGTTCTGGATGGCCTGCAGGTTCTGGATGGCCTGCAGGTTCTGGACCGGCTGAGACAGGTTCTGGACCGGCTGAGACAGGTTCTGGACCGGCTGAGACAGGTTCTGGAGGCAGTGGTTTAGCTGCAGGTGCCGAAGACTGGGGTCCTGCTGTAGGTTTTGGGACAAGTGTGTCCCTATTTGCGGTTTCAGGGACACCTGCTGCAACATCATTCAAAGTTCTGATCGAGGCTAGAAGCTGAGAATATGCTGGGATTGAAGTTAGGCCAGGAACTGATAACAATAAACTCTCTGCTAAACATAGCTGAGCCTCTCTGCCAGCCGGATAGTCATAAGCAGCGGACAACAGGTGTTTGAGTTCAGAGTTAATTTGAAACAGATCAGAGGCACCTACCGCCTGTGATGAATCCACTGTGGCGACCTCTGCAGGAAGAACAGGTGAACAACGTTTGGCCTGCAGTCTGGGTTGACCCCCCTTCATCTGCTCTGAAGACGAGCGGGGGTTCGTCTCCTGCTGGAGGGTTCTGAGCGGAGGTGAGGTGCTGGATCCAGCCCCCACCGGGACCATGGAAGGCGAGGCGTCTGGACCAGTCCTTACTGGGACATCAGAACCGGAGACGTGGGATTTGGTCCCACCGTGGCGGGCACTAGGACCCGGGGATGCAGGCGGAAGAGCAGCAGCGCGGTTCCGGCGGCGTCTTCTGCCCTTCCTACGACGGCGCTGTGAGTGGGTAACGGGGGCAAGCCAGAGTTCGTCCTCTGACCGTTGCGGGCACTAGGACCCGGGGATGCAGGCGGAAGAGCAGCAGCGCGGTTCCGGCGGCGTCTTCCGCCCTTCCTACGACGGCGCTGTGAGTGGGTAACGGGGGCGAGCCAGAGTTCGTCCTCTGACTCTTCGTCCTCCCCCGACGTCCACCCGGAGTAAGGCTGCACACAGGATGAAGGAAAACTGGACCAGGAAGTCGAGTGGTTACCTCTTGTCCTTCGTCGTCTCTCCTCCTGCAGTAGGAGAGGTGAAGGCAGGACTTCCGTCTGACTGTGCTCCGTCGGAACCATGACGGGTTCGGTCCAAAAGGTACCGGTACCACAGCGGAACGTGGATCTCCTCATCCGGACGGACCTCAAAAACAGGTGAGCAAACACAAAAACTCGGGAGCGCCTGCTTGCTGGGTTCAGTAGGGTCAGGTCGTAATGTTAGGGTCCCACTGGGACTGAGGAGTGTAGAACCCAAGTGCAAGCAGGACTCGAAGGCAGAACGTAAAAAGTAGTATTTTTAATGAATAACAAAAAATGGCTGATGGTACAGCAACTTACATGAACGTGAGTAGGCTTGAACAGAACTAAGGAGCAGGACTAGGAAGGAACCCAAAACGAAGTACGACCTGACAAAGGACAGGTCTGACAGAGGAACTTAAATACACAGACAGGGCATGAGACACAGGTGACAACAATTAACTAATAGGGGCAGGACAAAACTTGGAGCAGGGCTGAACAGAACACAAGCTGATGCATGAATAAACTAAACTGCGTGAATAAACACTAAACTGAGGTGGGACAAGAATTAAATACAAGCTGAGGGCTGAATTAACTAAGACTAAGACATGACATGTAACATAACTAAACTGATAACTAATGCCTCTTTTCCACCGCTCGGCTCGGCTCGGGTTGGATCGGCTCAGGTCGGCTCAGTTCGGGTCGGGTCACATCTATGTTCTGTTTCCACAGCTTTTTTGTACCCCTTCTGTGGGCGGGGTCCAGAATCCTACTCGTCTTACCACATGGTGGCAGTAGTGTTCCTCAAGCTATTTACTACAGTACTAGCCACCACTAGAAGAAGAACACAATAAAGACTTTGTATCACATATTATCAATTCTATCAAAAACCACATAGCTGATATTTTTCAAAAAAATCTAGTGTGATCACAACATGTTCATATACGAAATGTATCCTGTTGGAGTTATTTGAAATAAAATTCAATGTTTTATAGACATAAATGTGTCAACCTACGTCCATTATTTTCTACTTTGTTTCACATATTATCAATTCTATCAAAAACCACAAAGCTGATATTTTTCAAAAAAATCTAGTGTGATCACAACATGTTCATATACGAAATGTATCCTGTTGGAGTTATTTGAAATAAAATTCAATGTTTTATAGACATAAATGTGTCAACCTACGTCCATTATTTTCTACTTTGTTTCACATATTATCAATTCTATCAAAAACCACAAAGCTGATATTTTTCAAAA
>JBBPBX010024350.1:16084-31490 GCA_038048925.1 Garcialebias charrua | reverse complement strand
TGTTTCAACTTTTGGAGCGCCGTTTTCTTTTTGCAGCGCGTTTGCACCCCTCGGCCACCGTAACAGGGTCCCAGTTACATCCAACAATAAAATGTAAAAGAAGAACAGTAATAACATCTAAGATATGAACTAAGAAAAACATCAATTAAAAATACACTAGGCACTAATATCATAAAAACATTCCTTCAAACAGCAGCACGAACATGAGTCTGTGCAAGCAGATGAGCATGAAAATTGGACATATACTCTGATTTTAACATCTTGTGATCTTGCATGAGATTGCATTTAAAGTTATTTTCAAGGTTTGACCACAACAGTGTCATGTGAAAAAGGAGATTCCCAGAAAGACGGAGGTGTAGTTCATCAGATTTATGTACAACGTTTTGGAAAGCAGTGCAGCATTCACAGAACATGCAATTGCAAGAGTACACTGTTATCAGTGTTCTCATCCATGTGAAACCCTGACCTGCTCTAACTCACGGACCGGACCAGTTAGTTTTATAGAATAATCTTCCTGTCCAGCCCTCAGCCCCTCCATGTCTGAGCCGTCATCCAAGGGTCCGCTGTATGAAGGAGTGGATCTGAGTCAAGGTCTCTGCTTGAGACACATGTAGCATGAAGCTGCACTGCTCTAACTATGACCCCTGACCCTTATTCATCTTTTAGACTCACCATGAATCGTGTTCCTTAGTTACCTCTGACTTTAATAATGTCTGATGTTTTTCTACACATTTCATTAGCAAGGACCACACCACAAAACACAAGTTTAAGTTTTTATTGATGAAAAGATGAGGGATGAAGGTATGAGGGGTTGTAGGGATGAAGGAAGAAAGGGGATGTAGGAAAGATGATAGGAAGGGATGGAGGGATGAGGGGATGAAGGGATGAATGTATGTAGGAGAGGATGAAAGTGGGGATGAGTAGATGAAGGGAACATGGAAGTAGGGATGATAGGAAGGGATGGAGGGATGAGGGGATGAAGGGATGAATGAATGTAGAAGAGGATTGTGCTGTCCTCACGACACGTGACTATGTGAGGCTAGACAGCCAGCTAACAAAAAGTAAATAATAAAAAAGTCCCCACTCAAGCTTGCTTTCTTGATTTTTACTGAAGACTTCTTGAACTTTCTTTACTTTGTAAGTTTTTGTAACTGAAATGTACAGAAAAGAAAAACAACTGAATAATACATGCCAACAATATACACACCACGCTTAAACAATACAATAGCTTAACTCAACTTAGCTCAATATTACAAACACGTTAAATGGTGTTTTAATACTTACAAAGACGAAAACCTTCCAAGGTACAAGTGGTAAGAGCATATTTAGTGCTATGAGTTATCTTAACTGCTGTTAACTGCTGTTAACTGCCGTTTTTGACCAACTTGTCCTGATACGTCAAAGATTGTACCTTAAGCAAGAGTGCTCACTCCTAGCGTGCAGCATGTAAAACGATATTCTCAAGGGAGAGAGGAGCCACTCTGACCAGAATTTAAAACCCAAACATCTTCTATGTTTCTACCATGCATTTACTTAAACTAGTTATAACTTTAAATTTCTGTCTTTTAACAAAAGGCAGCACACTCCCCGCTTGATATAATCACATTCTATCACAACAAACAATATTACATATTTGAAACTCACTTGGTCATTTAGCATCAAATGACAATCACTCGGTTTCTGAAAGTAAAACAATAATCTCTGAAACTGGTCTTAAGAATACTTTAACAGTCCCATTTTGTACAGTTCGTACTTCTACTTTGCGGACTTTTGTGTCTCTGCTGGTAAAAGTCCTCACCACCAGTCCCATGGGCCACTCGTTCCTGCTAGCCTGAGAGTCTTTTAGCAGAACCACATCTCCTTTTTTTTTTTTCTTTTTTTTTTTGACATTAGGTCTGGTTTCCATCCATTTGCGGCGACTTTGTAAAGTGGGCAAATATTCTCCTTTCCACCTTTTCCAAAAGGTGTTAGCAAGGTGTTGCACGTGTTTCCACTGTTTTCCAAACAGTTGTCCTGAAGAAAAGTTCCCAGATGGAGCAGAAACAGCACTCATTTTCTGTCTTCCTTCTTTCTGGTTTTTGAATGTCTCCTTGTATGCATCTTGTTGAACAGCTCGTATGACGACGTCTTTGGCTTGTGTGAGTTCTTGAACGCTTGGTATCTCACTGAAACTTTTCCATCCCTTTTTTCCATTTGTCTTTTGTTTGAAGGATCTGATGACATGAATGAGTCTGGATATGACTCTGCACAGTGTGGTCCAGCTGGAATATTTTTCAAAACGCTCTGAGCTTAGCTGAGACTTCATTGTTGTAGTTTTTAGTACTTTAACTTCTGGACGTATCTCTTTGTCTTTTTCAGGTTCGTCATCAAATTGTAGAAGACCTGTACTCACTAATTCTTTGCGGATGAGATATTTTGCAAAATCTTTAGTATTGTTTGTTGAGCATGTGTGCACAGTCGGCTCCTGTTTAATTACACTGTTTGTTGCTGGTGGGTTTGTTTGACTGTTGACTGCAACAGGATTGGCTACCTGTGCACTGCCTTGTATTTTTTGGGCATGGTCATTTCTTTCACGAGGCTGTTCTTCATTGTGCTGAGTGTCAGGGAATAACTCACCCTGCTGTTGAACATATTCACTCGTTCGCTGCGCAGGGCTGATAAGTTCCACTTCAACGCAGAGTTCTCTGCAGAGCTCCCCGCTCTGATTCTCTGTTTCTTCATAAGCTGTGGCTTCTGCTTCAGCTGCAGCTATTGCTTTTTGACACTGGAGGACATGTAGATCTGCATCTAGTTCAGCTTTTTGTTTCATCATGGCAGCTTTTTGTTTCATCATGTCAGCTTCTTTTTTAGCGAAGGCTAGTTGCGCACGTGCTGCTTGAGCTTTAGCGTAGGCCCTCGCAGCTGAAGAACCTGTTGATGATGAAGACGTTCGATGAGACTGCCTGGTGGGTGCTCTGGATACCTGTGACCTGGTGTCGAATGGTTGTGGTTGCCGCTCCCCTGTAGCTGATTGAGTGGTAACTTCTGGTTGTTGCTCATCACCAGTAGCTTTACTTGACTGCTCAGCATCGTAGTCTCTGTGATAGCTTCTCCCCGAGCGAAGACTCATGTTGCTTAAGTAGCTCTGTATGCTTGAACCCGCCGAGAAGCGTCTTTTTACTGTGCTGTCCTCACGACACGTGACTATGTGAGGCTAGACAGCCAGCTAACAAAAAGTAAATAATAAAAAAAGTCCCCACTCAAGCTTGCTTTCTTGATTTTTACTGAAGACTTCTTGAACTTTCTTTACTTTGTAAGTTTTTGTAACTGAAATGTACAGAAAAGAAAAACAACTGAATAATACATGCCAACAATATACACACCACGCTTAAACAATACAATAGCTTAACTCAACTTAGCTCAATATTACAAACACGTTAAATGGTGTTTTAATACTTACAAAGACGAAAACCTTCCAAGGTACAAGTGGTAAGAGCATATTTAGTGCTATGAGTTATCTTAACTGCTGTTAACTGCTGTTAACTGCCGTTTTTGACCAACTTGTCCTGATACGTCAAAGATTGTACCTTAAGCAAGAGTGCTCACTCCTAGCGTGCAGCATGTAAAACGATATTCTCAAGGGAGAGAGGAGCCACTCTGACCAGAATTTAAAACCCAAACATCTTCTATGTTTCTACCATGCATTTACTTAAACTAGTTATAACTTTAAATTTCTGTCTTTTAACAAAAGGCAGCACAAGGATGAAAGTAGGGATGAATAGATGAAGGGAATATGGAAGTAGGGATGATAGGAAGGGATGAGGGGATGAAGGGATGAATGAATGTAGGAGAGGATGGAAGTAGGGATGAGTAGATGAAGGGAACATGGAAGTAGGGATGAAAGGGGAAAGGGAAGTAGGGATGAGGGGATGAAGGGATGAGTGGAGCTGAAGGAGGTTGCCCGAGGAGAGTGCTGAAGGGCTTGGGATGAGAAGATTCTTGCGTGGGGTTTGACCTTCGGGAACGTTTCACTTGTTTTCCTTCCCGAGCCCGACGATGAACCCCAAAAGTCGCTGGATTAAATGGAACAAGGACATGTGTGAGCTTGGAATAAGTCACTGAGGTTGTTGCGGATGTATGCCAAGTATGCTCGGAGCAAGAACTGATGTTGGGCTGAGATTAGAGTTAATTTGCGAATAAACTGCAGGATAACTAGAGAGTGACATCGGCCATTGTTAATTACAGTATGTCTACAACTGTAATGTTATCAGTGTGGATGATTTTGACCATTCGAGCCCCCAAAGGATTGCAAGGATGACGAACCCCATAAGAAATCAAAGTGAACTGAACTGAGACGAAATCAAAGTGAACTGAACTGAGACGATTGTGAGCTTGAAATGAGTCACGGAGGTCGCGGCAATTGGATGTCAGGTACGCCTGGGATGACAGGCGACCTAAAACCTGAATAATCTGCCCCGACACAACCTGACTTGATGCGGAAAAGGTCCCCCCAACACAGAAGGACTAGCGGAACAAAGATAGGGAGAGATGTCTGACTTGAAACAGGACTCAACAGAGATGACTGGTGAACCAGAAACGAGCGGTTAAACAGATGGGCAGCTCGAACCTGATACTATGCAGAAGAAAAATCCATGTCGGACAAGTAAGTCCGGATGGTAGAAATACGGATTTAGAGGGTGGAGTGAGAATAGGTAACGAACAGACGAAGGGATACGATGTCGAGAGATGAACAATTGAAGATGGCAAACTGTGTGGAAAGCGTGAGAAACTGTTCCGCCGCGACAAGAAGCGGACGGGGAGCGGGGAGCCAAGCCGAAAGGACAAGGGATGATGATGATGATGAAGATGATGACTATGAAAATGACGATAATGTTGATGATGACAAAGAAGATGAAGACGATGATGATGTTCGGCACTTTGTTACAGCTGTGGCTGTGCAAAAGCACTGTGATGAAGAGCACGATGACGGGCAGCACTTTGTTACAGCTGTGGCTGCGCGAAAACGCTTTGAAGATGATGATGATGATGGGTAGCACTTTGTCTCAGCTGTGGCTGTGTTAAAACGAAGTGACGATGAAGGTGATGATGAAGTATAGCACATTGTTACAGCTGTGTCTACGACAAAGCACCATGATGATGAGGATGATGATGATGGTCACCACTCTGTGACGCTGAGGCTGTGTGAGAGCACTGGGATGATGAGGATGATGATGATGGTCAGCATTTTGTTATAGCTGTGGCTGTGTGAAAGCGCCTTGAAGATGATGATGATGATCAGCACTTAGTTACAGCTGTGGCTGTGTGAAAGCGCTTTGAAGATAATGATGATGATGGTCAGCACTTTGTTACAGAGCAATGGTTGCGTGAAAGCACTGTGATGATGAGGATGAGGATGATAGTCAGCACATCGGTACGGCTGTGGCTATGTGAAAGCACTATGACGATGAGGATGATGATGACGATTGATGATGTTCAGCACTTTGTGTCAGCTGAGGCCGTGTTAAAGTGCTTCGAAGATGATGAATGGACGAGGGATGAGGGGCTGGAGGGAGGAAGGGATGAGGGGATGAAGGAGGAAGTACGGGAGAAAGGAGGAGGGGGTGAAGGGATGCGGGGATGAAGGAAAGAGGAGACGTAGGGATGGGGGGATGAGGGGACCAAGGGAGGAGGGAAGTAAGAACAAGGGGGATGAAGGAAGGAAATAGGGATGAAAGGATTTGGGGATGAAGGGAAGGGAGGAAGGAGGGACAAATGGAGCAAATGGAGGTCACCGAAGGAGAGTGCGAAAGGGCATGTGATGCGAAGACCCTTGCACGGGGAGCCATCGAGAAAGGAGGCTTGGGAAGAGTGGAGGAGGTAGAGTAGCTGGGGAAGTTCCGATAAAGAGGTTGCGGGTACAGCCGGTAATGTGACCGGGCTCCCACTGGGGGGAGCTATCACCATGACAGAAGGTCCTGCAGTCTCTTGGAGCAGGTGACTGAGGTGAAGCCGCGAGCGGTTGAATGAAGCTGAAACCAGATTAGAATGAGTGGAAGAAAGGAGTGTCGATGGAGGGATGGATGGTGATGTTGTGAAGCCTGCAAAGGCCGGGACTGAAAGACGTTGGAAAAAGCTGGGGAAGTTCTGATAAAGAGGTTGCGGTACAGGTGGTAATGTGACCTGGCTCCCACTGGGGGGAGCTGCCGCCACGACGGAAGGCCCTACGGTCGCTTGGAGCAGACGTCCGAGCTGAAGCCGTGAGCGGTTGAAAAGAAGTTGAAACCGGATTGGAATGATTGGAAGAAGAGAGTGTTGATGGAGGGATGGGTGGTGATTTTGTGAAGCCTGCGAAGGCTGGGACCGAAAGACGTTGGAAAAAACCGAGGAAGTTCTGATAAAGAGGTTGCGGGTACAGGCGGTAATGTGAACCGGCTCCCACTGGGGGGAGCTGTTGCCATGACGGGAAGTCCTGCGGTCGATGACAGAATGACGTCACGGGAGACGTTGGAAGCATAGTAGCCAAGTCCGCTTTCTATAAGCAAATGTGAGCTTGTTATTTTCTACAGACGCATATATATTTGGTGAGTTGCTTGTTGTGGTGTCCTGGGCTTGTTCGGAATGCTAAGCCGCTCGTTTTGGGCTTGTTAATCTTTGCACTTTATTCTTTGTCTAGAGTGACAAGACCACACCAAAATGAGCTACAATAAATAGGTGAAATATGGGAAAAAATATAATAAAGAATGGGAGAAAGAGCGCACACCTAAAGCATGACAAAGGATAGAGAATAAAGAAAGTTTTATGTTGACTTAGCTCAACTATGAGTTTGCCGTTTAGTTTTTATTTTATTTATTTCATCTATTTTTATTTTTATTTGTATGCAACCTTCAAGATTCCCTGTTGTCAATGTCCATCGTTGCCAACACTCTTCGTTAAAATTCAGGTCTCTCTGGTAAATGAGTCCAAGAGGCTTAATGGGATTAAGTTGTATAAGTATGCAAAATGCATCTATTAAATTTTATTTTGTCATATATGTTTTATTTCTATTAGTATTTTTATTTCATTTTTTCATTTATTTTTTAGAGTGGATATGTTCTTCAAAGTGTGTAGCAAAACGTAATGCCAAAATAAATGTACGTGTATACTGTTTTAAAACGGCCTTTGTTTTACACAATGGGGTGGGCTGCCAGTTGGTCTTGTTTGGGGCTTGTTTTCGAAGATCTATTTGCTTGTTTTGGGCTGGTCGCTTGTTTCAGTCGCGAGATCTGGCAACACCAATTGGAAGCGGAGGCGGAAGCTGGAACATAAGTCGTGGCCGCGGGTAGTTCAGATGACGGTAAAGTTGTTGTCTGTTGAGGTGCCGAGGAGGAAAGGAGCTGAAAGAGGCTTAATTTATTGTCCGAACGGCTGAAAGGGATTCCCATTTATCGGAGAGAGCGCTGAAAGCTGGCAACGGTTCATGGCTTGAGAAGCTGGCGTGTTGGAATAACGCTGGAAGAGGAACGCTGAGAAGCGGTCATTCTGAGATCCAGTGAGTGACGCTGAGGACCAGGAAAACGAGCATGTTGACTGAAGCCTCGGGTCAACGACCACGAGAATGAGAAATAGATGCGAGTGGCGGATTGACTTCGGAAGAGTGAGAAACTGGAGATGAAATAGTTTGTGACTGAGTCTGAGGAATGAAAATACTTAGCGAGTTGTTAAACTGGAGCCTGGAGCCCGTCTGGTAACAGAAGGAGGGGACCCGTCGACGGCGGATGGAACTTCAAAGAGATCCTCCGAATCAGAGGGGTGGAGGTTGGGAGATGAAGTGTCGTCCATGGTGAGTAGAAGCGCCGTTGACAAAACGTAACGAACTGAGATGAGATGAATAGGTGAACGAGGTATAAGTAGGCTGTGTGGGATAATTGGAGGCGTGATTTGGGCGTGGCCCTGCTCCCGAACCTAAGTTAACTTATTAACTCCATTTCTCGTCAGTGACAGAGTGACAAATGTTTACCTCAGTCTTCCTCTGTTTCTAAGAAAGAAAAGCTAATCATTGAGGAAGTTTGTTTATTTGATTAACAGTGTGAACATGAATAATTGTGATTGTTGTTCTCAATCATTCTAATGAAATCATGTAAAATATTACAATGTGGATAACATATTTCACTGTTCTGTGTTACAGAAAGTGATTATTCCTTCAGAGACACCTGTCGTGAGCAGTCTTTGAGCTGAAGCTGTTTGCTTCAGAGTGGTAGTCACAATGTTCCCTAGTTAGTCAAAATAATCTTCTCAGAGCTGTTGTTTTACACAGTCACTTTGTTAAAGGGCAGTTTGCCTTGGACCCAATGTTCCCTCTAAGCTGCGCGCATGCGCAATTGCGCACTGCCCGCACATTCTCAATGCACAATAAAATCTTCGCAGCGCATCCAAAGTAAACTGAATGTGGCAGTAATGTCCTATGTTTGTGGACTTGAGCTCTGCATTCAACACCATCCTTCCTGCTCTGCTACGAGACAAGCTTTCTCTTCTTCATGTACCTGACTCCACCTGCAGGTGGATCACAGACTTCCTAACAGATCAGAGTCAGTGCGTGCGGCTGGGGAAAACTGTCTCGGACACTCGGACTCTCAACACAGGATCACCACAGGGCTGTGTACTTTCCCCTCTGCTTTTCTCCCTGTACACCAACTGCTGCACCTCCAGTCATGACTCCGTACAACTTATAAAGTTTGCGGACGACACCACCCTCATCGGGCTCATCTCAGATGGCGATGAGTGCCTACAGGAGGGAGGTGAACTGGCTGGTGACCTGGTGCAACGACAACAACCTGGAGCTTAATGCCCAGAAGACGGTGGAGATGATTGTGGATTTCAGGAGTCACAGCCCCTCTGCCCCCCCTCACCCTCAACGATACCCCCGTCATCACTGTGGACTGACTCCTATCGGTTTCTGGGTGTGACCATCACCCGTGACCTCAAGTGGGAGCTGAACATCAGCTCCCTCATCAAGAAG
Organism: Garcialebias charrua; assembly: GCA_038048925.1. Classification (NCBI taxonomy): domain Eukaryota; kingdom Metazoa; phylum Chordata; class Actinopteri; order Cyprinodontiformes; family Rivulidae; genus Garcialebias; species Garcialebias charrua. Next base: position 22,516 of record JBBPBX010024350.1, on the reverse strand, counting down.
GCTCCTGCGGCAGCTGAGGAAAGCCAAGCTGCAGGTCAAGCTGATGGTGCAGTTCTACACGGCCATCATTGAGTCCATCCTCTGCTCCTCCATCACAGTGTGGTATGCTGGGGCCATTGCCAGGGACAGACAGAGACTACAGCGCGTTGTGCGCTCTGCAGAGAAGGTAATCGGCTGTAGTCTCCCATCCATCCATGATCTGTACGCCTCCAGGACCGTAGGACGAGCTGGTCGGATTACGACTGACCCTTCTCACCCTGCACATGGACTCTTTGAACCACTCCCTTCAGGCAGGAGGCTTCGGTCCATTTGGACCAGAACCTCCCGCCATAAAAACAGTTTCTTTCCATCTGCCGTCAGTCTTCTGAACATTCATAATCCTGTTACTGTTTAACTCTGCCTTATCATTTATCACTGGTCTAAAACTGTACATCATCACTCCATTTATCTTCTAGCACCATTTGTCACTGCCATTTATTGTGAATATTATTGTGAATATTGTGCTGTACTGCATTGTGTTTATTGGTTAGTGTGTAACAATCTATAGGCCGTTTGTGTAATTAAACACTTACGAGGTCAGTTTACTGACTTACCTATAGTTTGGATGAAAGGTCCGAGCAGGTCTTATCTGCACAAACCTTTCATCAGTTTCGCGAGTTCACCCTTTTTCCGGTATTGAATTGCTTTAATGTGACTAGACAAAATGTAATTTCACGAGAGACTACAATTTATGTTGGTCCACCAGAAAATAGACCTTTTATTGAAATTATCATAAAAGTACATTAAACATTTGTATCGATATTAGCTCTGATCTACTAAACTAAGTTGACAAGAATTCAAATTAAAATCAAACAGACAGTTAGGAACTTTTCTGTTGGCACATTTACTTGACAGATTAATGGCTTATGAAAAAGAAGAAATAGGAGGAAGATTAAAGATTGAAAGCTAAGTTAACCGAAGTTGATTATTTTGAAACAAACAGGGTGGCAACCTTTCCCATACAGGTCTCAGCTGGGCTTCTCACACGTTCAGAACACAATCAACGCCTCGTTACCTGTTGACGATACGTCTTGGAGATAAGAGTTGAAGTTTTGTGGACACTAACGGACTGTGTTGTCCAGTTCACGTCCAGATGACTTCCGCGCGTGTGTGCTGAGTCAGACGAGCAAGAAGAGCGCTTCTCCCGGCAGGAACAGAGCCAATCGCACTGACTGATTTTCAAAATAAAACTTCAGAAAACAAATTCTTTCAGAAAATGAGTGAATGAGTTACAGTAAGCTTTACTGTAACTCCGGCTGAGAACGTAGGTCTAATTGACACAATGACCAGAACGTTTCCAGCTTTTTCCAGAGGAAAAACCAGTTGTTAGGAAGTTCTTCCCTCCGACACTAAAGTCCAAACGGAAGTGGATCTTTATATGGGAGGCGGGGTCTCCCCACCTCCTCAATAACTATTGGCTGGTTTAACAAAACAACGGATGGAGTTTTCATCCCATAGGCAGAAGGTCTCTGAAGGACAACAGGAAAACTGTTTACATAAGCGGCCAGATGGCCGCTTGTGAGCACAGAGAATATTATGGCTAACTTCACAGACAAAACAGAGAAGGAAGTGAACAGCTTTTACCATGGCTCATGTCCCAGATTCAGAACACACTGTAATGTAGAATAAACCAGCAGAAGGTCAAACTCATGAAAGTAACAGATCATCATTAAAATGACAAAAATATACTGTTGATCAATTCTGAATTAACACACATTAAAAAGAAAGTTCAATCTGATTAAATGGTGTCCATTAATTCAAAATAATTGTAACAAAAATGGTGTCCACTTGTCTCCTTGAGAGCTTCAAGAAGGTGTAACACTGAGAGTTTCAGAGAGATGTGGAGAGTCCCACATCCCATACGGACATGAGGGTGCTATATCTCTACAAGTGTGTACATATGTTTTTATTTTATTCTAGTTTTACTTCTTTTTATTGCACCTTTATGCCAAAGCAAGTTCCTAGTCAGTGAATTTTATTCTTTGACAATGGCAATAATAAACTGATTCTGATTCTATAGGCTTTGAACGCACCACGCAAGTGCGGGATCTGATTGGGTCTGGTCAGCCCGCCGGTCCGCCTCAACTTAAAATGATTGATGGACAGCGATTACATCCAATCACATTGTCACGTTTCACGCCTGTTAGATCAGTTTTTCTGTCACTCTGTGCATCGCTTGGTGTATCTGGCTCCTTTTCTGTCTCTTCTGTCGTGTGGTTTGTTTTCAGTTAAGTTTGTTTCCCGTTAAGCACCTTGGTCAATGCAAGGCATTGTAGGAAGTTGCTATACAAATAAAGTTTATTATTATATTATTATTATTATTCAGTTTGTCTCTGTTGCATGTGGGTTTAGGTTTGTCTTCACCTTCGAACCGGTTTCTCTACACCGCAGCTCTGATTAGGTTCAATCAGCTGCACCTGTCACTGCACTCTTTATAAACCAGGCTCTCACACCAGCTCTCTGCCAGATAGTTGAACACAGTCATCTGTAAGTAAATATCACGCACTCTTTCCTGTCCTATTTCCTGGTTCACGTATCCTCGCCTCTTTGATCTCCTGGTTTTCTGACGCCTCGCCTGCCTGACTTTTCGCCTCCTGCTTCTCCTCCTTGGACTGACGCCCATCTGATTTGTGCTTTTGACCTTTGCCTGCCTCACCACGTCTCTTTGCCTTCTCCTGTTTGGATCTACACTCTTCTGCTTCCCGGTGTGATGCCGAAAAGAGCATGCCTGCCGTCGATTGCACCCCCTGTCGCGCATCGCTCAAGCGCCAAATCAGATGAGAAAAAAACGGATATAAAAAACTTAATATAATCGTGTTGTTTAAGTATTAATGACCTAAAAAGGTGTTGTTTAAGTATTAATTACTTAAAAAGGTGGAGTTTTATGGAAGATTAATTTTAGAAAACACGATTTTGTTTCGTAGTTTGCAGTTAGGAGTGAAAAAAACATCCAGTAGCACAGAGGACATGCATCATCATGTGGAAAAATTGACAACACCTTTAACTGTCTAATTATGTGATATAGGAGTGGGTGCATAATTTGGAAAGGTAGATTCCAAGGCTGCCAATATTTGCACCCCCCTCTATTTCCCCAAATATTCTCCAAATTATTTGAAACTCATACCAACAGATCAGAGGACATCTCTGATTATGTATAAAATGTTATATTGTGGTGGACCACTAGGGGGCTCTACTCACACCCAGTGGACCGAAGGCATTACAGGATGTTTTATTGTGAAAGGTCCTGAGGACCGTATGTGGTATTGGATATATAAGGCGGTGTTGGGTGCTTCCCGCCAGTTTAGTAGGAGTTGATTAAAAGTGAAGATCTACATCCCGTCTCCTGTGTCGTCTCTTCACCGCCTCCTACACTGGTGACCTTCGTGAATTGAATATGTCGACACCTGATGCTTCAGCCAGCTCTCTTCAGCTGTCCGCGGTTGTGGAACCTCCACCGGCGGCCCCACTCGCTTTTGCGGTGGCCGTTAAAATCCCGGACTTCTGGCTGCACGCACCTCAGTCGTGGTTCGCCCACATCGAATCACAGTTTGCTCTTCGCGGGATATCTGCAGACGGCACCAAATACCACCATATGGTCGCTTCACTGGACCCATTGTCCACCCAGCGGGTAATGAGCCTGCTCGAGGACCCTCCTGCACAAGGAAAATACGACGCCCTCAAACAGCTCCTTCTGCACCGTTACTCGCTCTCAGACGCGGAGCGCGCTGAGAAACTTTTTTCCCTCTCCGATTTGGGCGACGGCACAGCTCTTGAGCTCATGGAAGGCATGTTGTCTTTGAGGGGATCAGCAGACTGTGAGTTTCTCTTCCTCCACCTCTTCCTCCGCCGGCTCCCGGCTCCAGTGCGCACCGCCCTGGCCAACTCCTCGTTTCTGCAGCAGAAGGATTACCGCTCGCTGGCCCGCGAAGCCGACCGCATCCTGCTGGCTGCGAGGACCTTCGCGGTCCAGGCGGCGGTCCCCGGATCTCCAGCAGCACCTCAGCTTCAAGCAACGCCCTCAGCGCCGGACGAGCCATCGGTCGTAGCGGGCGTCGCTACCCGCAGGCGGGCAGGGGCCACCTTTTGTTTCTACCACCAGCGTTTTGGCGCCAAAGCACGACGGTGCGTCCCACCGTGAAGCTTCAAGCCGCAGGGAAACGAGAACGCCAGCGGCCGCTAGCAGTCGCGGCCGTTGGCGACAAGGAAAGGCTGCTTTTCATTGAAGACTCGAGGTCGGGGAGGCAGTTCCTGGTGGACTCTTGCTCGCAGAAGAGCCTTGTTCCCCCGACTGGCTCTGACAGGTTGGCAGAAGGCTGCGGGCCGCAGCTAACCGCGGCTAACGGCTATCCCATCAAGACGTTTGGCGAAAGGTTGGTGACTGTGTGTTTCCATGAACGGGACTTCCAGTGGAACTTTGTGGTAGCTGCTAGCTCAGTCCCTATTTTAGGGGCTGATTTTCTTTGTGCTCACGGGCTCCTTGTTGATGTAGCTAACAGGCGTTTGATCGACGCTGTGTCTTTTTCGTCACTGCCTTGTGAGACGCGAGGAGCTGGGCCTTTAATGCATGCTAACTTTTTAGCTTCGGGTAATGTGTTTCAGCGTTTATTGTCTGAATTCCCCTCGCTGACTGTTCCTGATTTTGCAAACACAAACACAAAACATGGGGTCGAACATTATATTCCCACAACGGGCCCCCCGGTGTTCGCACGTGCACGCCGCCTCGATGCTACTAAGCTAGCAATAGCACAGGAAGAGTTTGCTAACATGGAGCGTTTAGGCATCGTGCAGCGCTCAAACAGTCCGTGGGCCTCCCCCCTCCACATGGTGCCCAAGGCAGATGGCAAATGGCGTCCATGTGGGGATTTCCGCCGCCTTAATAACATCACAGAGAACGATCGTTATCCCATCCCCCACATCCAGGATTTTTCAGTGCACCTGGCTGGGACCTCCATTTTTTCTAAAGTAGATTTAGTACGGGGGTACCACCAGGTTCCTGTGCATGTGGAGGATGTCCCTAAGACCGCTGTTATCACGCCTTTCGGCCTGTTTGAGTTTTTGCGCATGCCTTTTGGTCTTAAAGGTGCAGCACAAACATTTCAGCGGTTGATGGATTCAGTCCTAAGGGGTCTGTCCTTCGTATTTGTGTACCTGGACGACGTCCTGGTGGCTAGCAGCTCGGCTGAGCAGCACATGTCCCACCTCCGTGAGGTTTTTCAGCGCCTGGCAGCACATGGCCTGATTGTAAATACAGCAAAATGCCAGTTTGGACTGCCAGTCATTGACTTTTTGGGCCACCACATTTCTGCAAGTGGTGCTGTCCCATTACCAAACAAGGTGCAGGCGGTGTCCGATTTCCCACAGCCCCAGTCTGTTAAAGCGCTACAAGAATTTTTGGGAATGGTTAACTTCTATAACCGTTTCCTCCCCAGGGCAGCACAGCTGCTGCGTCCGCTCTATGGAGCGCTGAAAAAGAAAAAGCCCAACGACAGTGTTGACTGGACACCAGAACGCCTACAGGCATTTGGTGATGCTAAAGCTGCACTGGCCACTGCTGCCCTTTTGGCCCATCCATCCCCAGCGGCGCAAATAGCTTTAACAACCGACGCATCTGATGTTGCGGTGGGGGCTGTGTTAGAACAGCAGGTTTCCGGGGTTTGGCAGCCGCTTGCATTTTTCAGCCGTACGCTGCGGGACAACGAGCTTAAATACAGTGTTTTTGACAGAGAGTTGCTGGCGCTTTACCTGGCCACACGCCATTTCAGGTTTTTCCTGGAGGGCCGCCGGTTCACTGCATATGTTGACCACAAACCCTTGGTGTTTGCGATGTCAAAAATTTCTGACCCCTGGTCTGCTCGCCAGCAACGCCACCTCGCAGCGGTGTCTGAATTTACTACAGACATTCAGCATGTGGCTGGAAAATCCAACGTGGTGGCTGACTGTCTCTCTCGGGTGCTGATCTCTCCCGTATACGTTGGCATCGATTTTTCTGCTATGGCTGCGGACCAACGTGGCGACGCAGAAATACTCGAGCTCCAGTCCGGGCCCACAGGCCTCGAGTTGGAGGAACGGCAGGTGAATGACGGAGGTCCTCTCCTGCTCTGTGATGTTTCTACTGGCAGGCCCCGCCCCCTGGTTCCAGTTTCATGGCGACGCCGCGTTTTTGACTCCTTACATTCCCTTTCTCACCCAGGTGTTAGAGCCTCGGTGAAACTGGTCAGTGCAAAGTTTGTTTGGCCCGGTCTGCGTAAAGCGGTTAAGGAGTGGGCAGCAGCGTGTGTCCCATGCCAGCGTGCTAAGGTTAACAGACACACCAAAGCACCTTTGGAACCCTTCTCCATCCCAGGTCGGCGGTTTGATCATGTGCACGTAGACCTGGTGGGCCCTCTGCCTCCG
>JBBPBX010024350.1:0-14781 GCA_038048925.1 Garcialebias charrua | reverse complement strand
CCAAAACTCTTGCATTGGAGGACAAAAGTTCATCTATTGAGGTAATCTCTGACCATCTAACACTACTGTATCAACTTATCACCACAGATGAAGGCCAAAGGGTGATAATGTCTTTGCATGTGTGGGTACTTTGTGTTAGAAAAATATCTCAAGAACCACAGGTCAAATTTTAATCAAACTCAAAAAGTAATCATCACATCAGCAGTCACCTCTACAACTGATCAACTCTTGGAGTCAACTCAAAATGGCTGCCACAGCTAATTAATACTAGCTAAAACAAATGTAGTTAGACCCAATCAGATTTAGAGATAAACTTCAAATGTGACATGGTGGTAGCTGAGAGTCATTCACAGCACATACTCTGAGGTAGGCCAGCCGACTTGGGGCCAGAAAGTCGAAGGTTCAGCTCCCTGCCATGTCCACATGTTGTGGTGTCCTTGAGCAAGATGCCTAATCCTCAACTGGTCCCAGGTCCCGCTGCACCACCTGGCTGCATCTCATGATGGGTTAAATGCAGAGGACTCATTTCATCATCGTATAGAAACACAGTGATGACAATACAGCAAGAATAATCTGCTCAAGATAATTAAACCAAACTTCATACACAAAGCATCATGAATAGACTGAGTGACACAAACACTTCATCACCTCAGGTCCAAGGTCACAGATCAAAGGTTATACAGATCCTTTCTATAGATTTCTGTGTAATCGTTTGTCACAGTGGTTTTAATGTGCCGTATGGGTACTCCTGTTTGAAGAAGTTGCACCAGCTTCAGTCTAACTTACTGTGCACACGGGTCCATTTAAAAGAACGACCAAACAAAACTTTCTTTACAAGAAGTGATGGTGTTCTGGTCACTTTAGTCAAACTTGACCTAAATAATAATAATAATAATTGTCTAATCTTGTCATCTGCGTATGTTTCCCATACACAGACGAAATTCGTCTCTGCATTTAACCCAACCACCTACCAGGTGGTGCAGTGAGCAGCCATAGAAGGCGCTCGGGGAGCTGGAGAAATAGGTGTGCACTCATAGACACCCCAAGATGTGTAGTGGCCGGGACGCGAACCCGCGTCCTTCGGGTCCCAAGTCAAACGCCCTAACCACTACACCATCTTGGCTCCTTAAAATCTCATGAGATGTGAAATCTGTTAGCACTCGACACCACAGAGACCCCAGAGTGTCGTCACGTCTTGGAGTCGAAGCCAGCAGGAACCCAGTGAAGGAAACGGACATGTTGGATCTTTGCAACCAAACCGTCGTCTTCTTCACATTTGATGGTTGCAAATAACAGTTTGGTGCACTACCGCACAAATGTGTAAGGAGTGTGGACTGAAACAACGTAAATAAATAAATACCAGTAAATATTAATTTAAACAACACAGCTGCTCAGGCCACCATCTTGTCCCACCACTCGTCCTGCCCATAAGTTATGGGCGAGACAAGAGAGAGTTTAAGGAAATACGTGGAGACTGCACCATAATACATCCACCTCTTGACAAGCGTAAAAACAACGAAGTGGTGAAAATCATTGAATCAGTTGATGTAACTACAGCTTAAAAGGCACATCTGGAATAACTAACCTCTAAGGGCAGTGTGTGGATGTTCAGAGTGAGCTCTGCTGCCTGTCGTGTCCTGATGCAGAGGACATGCATGCTCAATAATCCAGGTAGAAAACTCATGTCTGGTCCTCTGGGTTCACACAACAACACAGCGACTCGTGCTTGTTCACGTTGCTCTCTCATTTATCAAACACTTTAAAGGCTGCTGCTCTGCTCAGAACTTGGAGCCGCTTCGGGTCCTGAGCCAGCGCTCCGGTATTTGGACACCGTCCTGGCGTTGCTGTCTCTCATCCCCTGGATGTGGAGGTCCAGTTTCTGCATCAGCTCCTCGGACTGCACGCGCTCCTCCTCCAGGAAACAACCGATCACAGCATGTGCAGGCGACACTGACAGAGCCCCCTGGGAGGAAAAAAACAAATCTTTAAGAGTTCTCACTAGGTTATTAAACTTTTCTTATTCTCAGGATCCGAACCTCTAAAGGAGAGGGAACCCCTTCCTGCCTGGAGCCTGACGCCTGACAGTCTTCTGAGCCTGGACCCTGAGGAGCAGGTTTATTGGGACTTGCTGGCACCGAGATTCTCCTGGTCAGCCTGGAGCTGCAGCTGGACGAGGAGGAGGAGGAGGAGGAACGAGCCCTGCTGACCCGGTTCTGCTCCGTGGGGGTCTGAGACAGAGTCTGAAGCTTGTTAAACAGCCTCTGGATCTCTCCTTCATAGCGAGTGGTGTTCTCCTGCACCTGAAACCTGTGACAGGGTTCCAGAACAGTCAGGACTGGAAGAGTTCTGACTCGACGCCGTTTGGCGGTGCCATCTACCTGTCCTGGTCCAGCTGTGGGCGGTCCTGGTCCAGCTGTGGGCGGTCCGTTGAGGCGTGGCTGAGCAGAGCGCGTTCATACTTCTCCTGACAGGCTTGGTTCGAAGCGTCCAGCTGAGGCCGCAGCGTGGCACGTTCCTGCCTCACCTGGTGGTTTTCCTGTTCCAGGCAGCTCAGGGATGACACGTGGCCCCCCCTCAGAGAAGCTGCAGAGGGACCCCCCCTCTGAGGAGACAAAGCCTCAGAGAAGCTGCAGAGGGACCCCCCCTCTGAGGAGACAAAGGGGATTCAACAACAAGCCACAAGCACTGAGGACACTTCAAGAAGACAATCCAAGCTGCTATCATCCACCCTCCTCCTTCTGGTAAAATCTAGTTTTCCTGACACGTCCAGTAAAGCAGCGAACATTTAGTTTCTGTTCTGCTACATTGTTTTTACTGCACTGATAAAGTTGATCTCTCCAACAGGTTTTCCGTTCTGGTATTTGTTGGACTGTTCTCAGCTGTAATCATAACCAGCCCCGAAACAGAACTGTGGTTTCAAAAGAAGGGCATAATGTGAATTCAGTCAGAAGGGGTTGTTCCTTCACGTTACTGCCTCAGAACAAACAAGGAGTCAAGAACGTGTCTGAAAAAATCTGTTTGTGAAAAGATCAAAAACTCTGGAGTTCCAATAACGTTGTGCGCAAGTTATTTTCACATTTGTTATAATTATTATTATTACCATATTTTTTGGCCTATAAGTTACAGTTTTTTGCATAATTTACATGCCTTGCGACTTATAGGCCGAAGCCAAATATTTATGGATTTCCCCCCAATATTTATAAACCATTTTTTAGCTGAGATATGACCGTTTCCATTCATTCTGACTGAAAAATAATTGAGCAGTACCACTTTCAGCCACTAGATGACAGCAGAGTAGTAATAGTCGTATGGCATGCCGTTTTATCATGTAAGAGGTAAACGTCGCTATAATGACAAATTTTAAAAAGTTCAAGACAAAAACAACTGGACTTTATTTATTATACTATACTTTATACCCTGATGCATGCTCAATAATCCAGGTAGAAAAATCTAAAACAGCTAAGTCTGGTCCTCTGGACATTCAAAAAACAAAACAATTTTTTGAATGTCCAGAGGACCAGACTTAGCCGTTTCATACTATACTTTATACTTTATTGTTTTTTTTTTTTCTTGCATTTTTTAGAATTTACCATGTCCTGGATGACTGAGAATCTTCACCAGTTTTTAATGACTCAATCGGCCTGCCACAGCTCCCCACCTTCATTCTGCTCTCTGCTTGGAACCGTCAATCCAGCTGCACCACCCCGGCGAAATGCAGCTAATTTGACCATTACAGTCCGGTACATTTATTAAGCAAATGTTAGACTGAGACACACCTTTGCTATAATTTCGAGCAAACAAATAATTGTTTAGGTGCTTTTCTTGTTAATTTTTGGAGGAACGAGCCGCGTTCCTTCTTCCTTTTCTCTTCCTGTGCGCGTTCACGGTGCACCGAGGCAGCAAACTATTTTTTAAATAAAGCTGATTTGACAATTAAAGTACATTTATTAAGCAAACGTTAGACTGATGCATACTTTACTATAATTTAGAGCAAACAAATAATTATTTTTAAGTGTTAATCTTGTTAAAGTCCTCCCGTGCACGCTCCCATGGCCGCCATTTGGCAGCCCATCTGTTTTTGGCAACACCGGCCCACATTTCCAGGTTGTCCGCGGTGACGCATAATAGATGCGACGTGCACAGTGAAGCAACATATTTATGGATTTTTCCACTTTATTAGACAAATATGGACTGATGCGACTTATAGGGCGGTGTGACGTGTACATCGGAAAATACGGTAATATTATTTGTCATATGTGCAAAATAATAAAAGATGAAGGTGTTTCATGTCAGAATAAATTTCAGTTCAATTTTAACTGGACCTGGAGGAATACATTTCAAATTAAATGTGGCAGAAGTTTGATAACCCTCACGTAAACATTTTGATTTGCAATCACTTTTGTTTATTGGGCTGAATCGGATCAGGAGGTTCTGATGTGTGTCAGAGCTTTTTATTCATTACTCCTCCATCTGCAGCTTCAGAGTCACTGAAGCAGCTAAATATGCTAATATTTAGCATTTCTTCACGTCAGATTCACAGGCCTCGACGGCTGAATGGACAGATATGAATAAACCATCATGTCTCAGGAGTAACACGCTTTAGTCCACAGTCCCACTGAGAGAAAAATAACCTGACCATGAGGGGCAGACATTTTGAACGAGAGGCATCGTGGGCCGTAAGAGTAAGGAGGAGCTGTGAGGTGGATGCTGACATTCAGGAACAGACCTGTGGGGAGTGAGGCTGCAGGAGATCCTTCAGATGCTGCTTCTCTGCTCGTACAGTCTCCAGCTGCGCCTGAGTCACCTGAGAGGAGAATAGATGGAGACTATAAAACAGCAACAAAAATCAGCTGACCACACTTTGTTTTGAGATGTTCCTGAGATGACTGTAACACAACAGGACTTTAGAAAGACGTTTGCAGGACTAATCTAAACTTCTAACCTGAACTTATACCGTATTTTTCGCCCTATAAGTTGCGGTTCTTTGCATAATTTGCATGCCCTGCGACTTTTTTCTCTCTTTCATTTACCCTTTATTTATCCAGGTAGTCTCATTGAGCCACGAGAACTCATTTTCAAGAGAGACCTGTTAGGGAGCAGATGGTGGGGGCTGAGGGCCTTGCTCAGGGGCCCAGAGTGGGGCGAATGAGGGTGGAGGCAGGTGTGGATGTTTCACCTTTTTCTACACACATTTTTTGATGTTTTATGTACCGGGGCTTGAACCGGCGATCTTCCGATCACAGGCCCACGTTCTCTAGCCTCTGCACCACCACTCCCCCAATTTGGTTATACACCAAAGAGATGTATTTATGGATTTTTCCCCATATTTATAAAAAAAAAAGAATTGGCTGAGATATGACCGTTTTCATTCATTCTGACTGAAAATACTAAACACTACAAATTTCAGCTGCTAGATGGCCCTCAAGTTGTATGGCATGCCGGTGTATCATGTAATAGGTAAAATGGCTATTAATGGCACAATCGGCTTGCCATAACCTACCACCTTCGTCCAGCTCGCTTAGAGCAACTGTCAAATCAGCTTTATTTTGCTGCACCGCCCCGGCGAAATGCAGCTAATTTGGCCGTCAAAGTGCATTTATTAAGTACAAGTTCAAGTGAGACACACTTTTACATTAAAGTCAATCAAACAAATAATTGTTTTTAGGTGTTTATCTTGTTAAATTTTGAATAAATGAGCAGCGACTCGTCCCTCTGGGCGTTCCTGCTTCCGCGCATCAACTTTTTAAATGCAGCTGACTTGACCTTCAAAGTGCATTTATTAAGCAAAAGTTAGACTGAGACACACATTTACAAGAATTTCGAGCAAACAAATAATTGTTTTTAAGTGTTAATCTTGTTAAATTCTTGTTAAAGTCCTCCCATGCACACTCCTGCGGCTGCCACTTGGCAGCCAATCGGTTTTTGGCACAACACCGGCCCACATTTCAGGGTTGTCAGCGGTGACACATAACAGATGCGACGTGTACGGCGAAGTGACGCATTTATGGATTTCCCACTTTATTAGACAAATATGGACTGATGCGACTTACAGGGCGGAGCGACGTGTACGGTGGAAAATACAGTAAACTTCCTGCCATTAACATGTGTTGATTATTTTCCAAGTGACAGTCTTGAACTCACTTTGAGCTCGGCTGCCTTGTGCTCGGCTCGCTCCACCTCTCCCCTGAGCTGCTGCTCGATGCTGGACAAGGAGCTGCTCAGAGCCATGATGGTGAGGTCTCGCTGGTGCAGCTCAGCAGTCAGCCTCAACACCTCCTTCCTCATCCCATCCACCTCCCCGCTGTGGGTCTGCCTGGCTCTCTGAAGCTCCTCTTTGAGCTGCAAATCCAGAGAGGAGACGTGAGCGGACCCAGCACCGGTGGAAATGACTAAAAACCAGAACATGGGTTCAGTATTTCAGGAGAACGGTCTTACCGTTCTGACGTCAGCAGCAGAGGAGGCATGGGCTGCTGTAATGTTCCTCAGTTCCTGCTCCAGGTTGGAGTGCTCACCTTGCTGTCTGCTCATATATTCCAGTCTTCAAGAGGAACCAACAGACACATGGAAAACAGACAAAGCAAACCAATCATCCCCTGCTGCTGAAGGATATAGGACAATTATGATTTAGCTCTGGTGTGTGCATTTGTCTGTTAGCAAAATATTTTAGTTATCTCTCTACAACTGATTTAACCTTTGGAGAGGTAACTGTATTCAAGATGGCTGCCAGAGCTAAGTAACCTTAAAAATCACAAGCAAGAGTACTGCACACATAGGCTGTCACGAGAACAAATTCTGCTGGATGATTAATTGTCTCAGAAATTATTGCGATAAACAATAATATTGTTTGAAATTTATCAATAATTGTTTAGAAGAAATGTTTATTTGTTTGCCTGTAGTACCTTTTTTGACCACCTGATGGTAGTATACGATTGTTTGAACCAAAGGATGGATAGTTGAGCAGAATGTCTATGGGAGGGAGGCCCCTTGATGTGGCATGGGCTGACATGGTGCAGCTCTTTAGCATAGCATTTTTCACACAAAGCTTTTGGCCTGTTAGCTTAGCTAGTAGCTTAGCATCTCAGCTTAGCTGCTTTTATCGATCCAAAAACGCAATTTTTGACAGTCAAAACAGATTATGAAGAGAAAAGAGAAAGGGAGGAGTCAGTGAAGAGCACCAGAGTTGAGCCATGTCTTCAGTAGAGAGACACAACGAAATGATAAAGCCGATAAATGAAAATGAGGTTGATAATTTTCATTCATCATGTGATTAATTGATTTGTTTATCGCAACAGGCATATGCATACAGCACATTATTTATCCCTGTTCACAAAGTATTATACAGACCTTGAAGCTGGGGGAATGAAAAGTGTACACAACACCTCGTCTAGTGATGACACATACGTATATGTATCGAGTTTTATTAAATTATATTAAATGTTCTGATGCACGCTCAATAATCCAGGTAGAAAAATCTAAAAAAGTTAAGTCTGGTCATCTGGACATTCAAAAAAAAAAAAGCAAAACAAAACAGTAGAAACGTTTCGTCTTTCCTCCGAAAGACTTCCTCAGTCTGAGATGCTGTATTCAGCTCAGTCTTATAAATAGCACCCTCTCACAGTGGATCAACCAGTTTTCTGCTGACATCCAAAACCAGCTGCTCACATGATCAAGGAGGACCATCAGCCTAACAACTGATCATTAGCACCCTGATGGTTGTTTGCTATTCACAGAGGGCTGAGTGATACTACCATACCATACCATACCATTTTATTTATAAAGCACTTTAAACAGGAACAAGTCCACACCAAAGTGCTGGACAAACAAACACGCAACAGGCAACACAGACAATGAAGTACAACACGAAAAACATAAAAACATTGCAGATCATAAATCAAACGATCCAATACAAATCAGCTGGCATTGAAAGCAATGGAGTAGTAGTGAGTTTTTAACCGGGATTTGAAAACCGAGAGGGAGGGGGCCTGTTTGATGAGCAGCGGTAACTCGTTCCAGAGTCTTGGGCCTGCTACAGAGAACGCCCTGTCACCCCTGCGCTTAAGGCGAGTTTCTGGAACTATTAAGAGTACCTGATCCTCTGACCTCAAAGCACGTGGAGGGACATATGGGTGTATCAGATCCGAGAGATAGGCGGGGGCGAGACTGTTCAGCGATTTGTAGACATACATGAGAATTTTGAATTGGATTCGAAGATGAACCGGTAGCCAGTGAAGGGAGGCCAAGACTGGTGTAATGTGCTCTCTTTTGCGTGTGCTGGTTAAAAATCGGGCAGCTGCGTTCTGAACCAGTTGTAATCGTGCAATGGTGGCTTGACTGACGCCAAACAGAAGTGAATTGCAGTAATCAAGCCTAGATGTAATGAATGCGTGAATCACTGTCTCCAGGTGCTTTTTGGATAATATGGGCTTCAGCTTAGACAGACGCCTCAGCTGGAAAAAACAGGATTTGACAATCATGTTTACATGACTGTTGAGTTTCATGGAAGGATCCATTATCACTCCCAGATTTTTGACTTTTTGTTTTTCGGACAGGGGTAGAGCAGACAGGTCAATGCAGTGGTTTGAGGTTGTGTCATTGGGAAGGAACAATATGGCTTCAGACTTCTTATCATTGAAGCTTAAGAAATTTAAAGCCATCCAGTCCCTGATGTCAGCCAGGCAGTCGAGCAGAGGTTGAATAGAGCCTGTACCATTTTGTCTTAGGGGGAAGTAGATTTGACAGTCATCAGCGTAGAAGTGGAAAGGTATATTGTGTTTCCGGAAAATAGCACCGAGTGGCAGCAGGTATAAGGAGAACAAGAGAGGACCCAGGATGGACCCCTGCGGAACCCCCCATTTAAGAGCCGCCACTGCAGAAGTAAAATCATTGATGGACACACAAAAAGACCTGTCAGAGAGGTAGGATCTGAACCAGTTTAGGGCTGATCCTGAGATGCCCACCCACTGCTCCAACCTAGCAATGAGGATCTCATGGTCGATGGTGTCGAAAGCGGATGTGAGGTCCAATAGGACAAGCAGCACAGAGTCACCAGTATCTGTGGATAGAAAGATGTCGTTAAAAACCTTCAGTAGGGCAGTCTCAGTGCTGTGGAGGGATTTGAAGCCAGACTGGAATAGCTCGGGGATAGCGTGATCCTCCAGGAAGCACTTTAGTTGGGACTCAACTATTTTCTCTAGAAGTTTAGAAACAAATGGGAGTCTGGAGACAGGCCTGAAGTTGGATAATACTGACGGGTCGAGGTTTGGTTTTTTCAGGAGGGGTTGAACAGCAGCATGTTTTAATGATTTTGGCACCACACCCGAAGATAGACTGCTATTAACAATAGAGAGAATGGCGGGACCTAGAGTGTGAAAAACTAGCAATAACAGCATTGTAAGAGGGGGACAGTTGAACACAGAGGCCTCAACCTCTGTTGAAACTGTCCATCATTAAACAGAGGTGGAGGCCTCCGTATATAATTTTTTATTTATTTATATTATATTTTTTGTACGCATTCTTTATGATCATGTTGTTGTCCATTGTTGTCATCACTCTTTGTTTAAAAAACAGGTTTCTCTGGTAAATGTGCACCTTCTACAGAGGTGCCATAGAAAGTGTCCTGACCAGCTGCATCACTGTGTGGTTTGGTGCATGTACTGCATCCTGCCGCAAGAGCCTCCAGCGCATCGTGAGAGCAGCTGAGAAGATCGTCGGCACCTCCTTCCCCTCACTGCAGGACTTACACAGCAAACGCCTCACTCGGAAAGCCCTCTGCATGGCAGGTGATCCCACACACCCACTACACAGCTGCTTCAGACTGCTGCCATCAGGGAGGAGACTGAGGAGTCTCCAGGCTCGAACCAGCAGACTGAGAGACAGCTCTGTTCATCAGGCAGTCAGGATGCTAAACACTCTGCCTGCTCTGCCTCCCCTCCCATTTGAACTGCCTTAACACAAAAACTTTCTCACACATTACCACTAGGAATGTGCGATATGGCCTAAAATTCATATCACGATATGTATTGTAAAGGGTGGCGATAACGATATATATCGCGATATGTTTTTGGTATAAAAATTGCAATAGAAATGAAAAAAAAAAGCATAGGGTGTCCTTTTGCCATAATTTATTTTGAAAACTGCTACACCACAAAATAATCTCTATTAAGAAAATGTCACTACTGTACTAGGTCCAGAGTTTTTAAATAATTAACAACTCAAGCATTAGGCTTCTTTCTTGCAGTGCAAAACAGTGCAAAATATAAAAATATCTTGTGTAGTTTTAGCCATAAGTTTTAAACTAAAGAATATGTTGTTAACTCTTAACAGTTTCCAATATTGTCACTTAAGAAACGAACAGCAGAGCAGCATTTTACACTGAAAACACTTCAACCTCCAACCCTCTAGAGGGTGTCCCCTTCAGCTTTAAGGAGAGCTGACAAGGCGACCAGAAGAAGAACCAGTTTACTCTGTGGCTTTGACCAGAGGGTCTCGCAGTAAAATCACACAACACAGCCATAGTTGCCAAGTCCGCTTATTTCAAGCGGCATTGGGCTTGTTTTTTCCTGGAGTCGCTTTTAAATTCGGTGAGCCGCTTGTGGCGGTTTTTTGTGCTTACCATGGGTGTTGCGTCGCTTATTTGGGCTTGTTTTGTGAAATGTACTCCTGAAGTTATTTTAAAGGTATTTTTGATGTTTCTCTGCACGCTTAATAAATATGCTGGTTTGGTGCTGATGTAGCTTTATTGTTTAAACTGCACAATACACTTATCAGACGGCACGATCCTGCATTACTCCGTTCTCTGCACTTTCTATCTTCACACACACACTGAACCCGCGTGCCTACGTCACGCTCTCTCTCGCGGTGCGTTCACTGACACTCTGTAATATACATGCACGAACACTGCTGTATACATTACAGTATTGTGACATCATTTTTGAACTTTGCATATAGTGACACCACATATATATCTTGTATCATTCAACTATGTTCGTTTTTAGCAAACAAAATGATAAATTAATGAAAATTACTTTCAAAGTGAGTTTAAAATTAAAAACCGTGTATCTTCACGGGACATCCGACTACACGCGAATGCAACATTGTTCTTTATTCTTTGTCTCTGTTCTTTATTCTTTGTCTAGACAAGACAACGCTAATGTGAGCTCTAAGTGGGGTAAATATGGAAAAAAATATAATAAAGATTGGGAGAAAGAGCGTGCTCTTCAAGACTGGATCCGACCACAGATGGGAGAAAAATGCAAAATGTATTTTTATTTTTTAGACTGAATACGTTCTTTTATGTATAATTTTGCTAGATATATGTAATGCCATAATAAATATGTTTATACTGTTTAAAACTGCCTTTTTTTACACAATGGGATGGGTTGCCAGCTGGGCTTTTTTTGGGCTTTTTTTGAAAGAGCGAGCCGCTTGTTTGTGCTTGTTTTGAAGGAGCTGATCGCTTCTTTCGGTCTGGAGATCTGGCAACCCTGAACACAGCGTTCTATTCACAGATCAGAGGGCAGGTTTCTCTCAAGCTGACCAACGCTTACTTTAACTTTCGACACACACAAAAAAAAACTTTCGACGGAACGCAGCGTTTTGCGCATGCGTCCGAATAAGGCAAAACTACGGCAAGTCGGACGAAGTTAGCATATAGCTTCAATACTTAGCACTCGAAGAAAAGACTTTAACACCACTTATGCACAGTTTTAAACTAAAAAAAAGTATCGATTAACTCTGACAACTCTAATTTAAAGCTGACCAACGCTTACTTTAACTTTTGACAACAAAAAAAACTCGACGGAACGCAGCGTTCTGCGCATGCGTCCGAATATGGCAACACAAGCCGGACGAAGTTAGCTTGTAGCTTAGCACTCGAAGAAATATACTTTTAACATCACTTACGCACAGTTTTCAACACAAAAAAGTATCGATTAACTCTGACAACTTTGATTGTACACTTCAACACCACTTATGCACAGTTTTAAACTAAAAAAAGTAAAGATTAAATCGGACAACTGTGATTTTCTGCGGTTAGCCGGTAGAAGGCAGATCTCTATCGTAGGCTAAATTTATATCGTTTATACCGTGTACCGGTTATACCGCGCATCCCTAATTACCACACAACACAAAGATTTTAACACTGGACTCTGTGTCATCAAACGGGTTATACACTAAACTCTCGATCATGTGCTCATTCAGTTTGCACTACTTCTCATATTTGCACTAATGTTTGTATTACATTACTGCCTATAGTCATACTACTGTTTACATTCACTGTTTACATTTATTACTACTGTTTACATTTATTACTACTGTTTACATTTATTACTACTGTTTACATTTACACTACTTTTATATCTACACTACTGCTGATACATATACAGTATTCTCTGACTAGCCTTATTTAAGGATGCCCAATGTGCCTTACTGCATATGCCACTTTGCCTCTATACCAACATCAACTACCTCATACATATACTGTGTACATTAACTCATATGCTGCTTTGCCACTCTTTGCAAATGTCAATGCTAGAACCTTCAGTTTATTTTATAGATATACTTTTTATACTTTTTATACTACTATGCAAAAACTCAGGACAGTATTACACTTTTACTATTTTATGCTTATGTTTATTAAATGTTTCAGTGTTTTAGTGTTTAAATGGTTACTGTTGCACCGAGGGACTGAGAGAAAGGCTATTTCAATCCTGTGTATGTCCTGTACATATTGCAGTTCTGACAATAAAATTGACTTTGACTTTGACTAAATGAGTCCCAGAGGCTTTTAATGGGATTCATTTGTATAAATAACAGTTGAATTAATGTTACATATGCAACATTTATTTTTATTTTTTTAGAATGTAAAAGTATGTTATTCAAAGTGTTAAGCATAATTTTGCTGTTTATATGTAATGCCATAATAAATGTATGTTTATACTGTTTAAAAACTGCCTCTCCATCCATCCATCCATTGTCTTCCGCTTATCTGGGGTCATGTCATGGGGGTAGCAGCCTAAGTAGGAGGTCCAGACTTCCCTCTCCCCAGCCACTTGGAGCAGCTCTTCTGGGGGAATCCCAAGGCGTTCCCAGGCCAGCCGAGAAACATAGTCCCTCCAGCGTGTCCTGGGTCTTCCTCTGGGCCTCCTCCCGGTGGGACATGCCCGGAACACCTCACCAGTAGGGATGGGAATTGATAAGAAATTATCAATATCAATGCCGTTATCGATGTCCTTTATCGATTCAATTCCTTATCAATTCTGTTATCAATTCTCATTTGGGTAAAAAAATATAGTAAACCATTTGAATAATAAACGAATAATATAGGATAGAGTTTCCGGAAAGGCCTTGGTTGGCTGCATTTTCCTTTTGCAGTTAGAACTTGGCAGTCACTTTTAGTTGTGTTGGTGACGTTGTGGTTCACTTTCTACTTTTCTTGTAGGACACATACTTCTTAGGTAGACTTTAGTTGGGTTATTTTTATTTATTTATTTTTTTTGTCCTGTTTATCTCCTGTCCACGCTCCAGCTCAGTAGGTGGCGGTAATGCACCTTAAGTTGTTTGCCAACCGCCATTAAACTCCACCTAGAAGAAGAAGAAGAACTCGGTGCTAACGTTTATGCTAGCTGTTTGTGCTGGGGTTACTTGGATAAATCCGCAGAGAACCCCGCTGTTTCAAGCCAAATTAACGCGGCCGGAGGATTCTATTGTGTGTTTTGTGTCGACCACTCGACGGTGAGTCGTTAATTTTATGTATTTTGGGTTCATTTCGCCAATTTTACTCTTCAAAATGGCGGCCGCCATTTTGAAGAGGGCAACTGGTGAAATAATGTTTTTAATCCAGCAGATTTGACCATTTGAACCGGTTAAGCTCAGAAAAACCTTGTGCTATAAAGTCACTGACCAACAACCTTGCGACCACAGCTCCGATAAGCTACCTCGACAATAGAGGTGCGGAATACGGCCCACTCGGACTCAATGTCCCCCGCCTCCCTCAGAACGTGTTCAAAGCTCTCCCGGAGGTGGGAGTTAAAGCTCCGTCTTACGGGAGACTCTGCCAGACGTTCCCAGCAGACCCTCACAATATGTTTGGGTCTGCCAGGTCTGACCGGCATCCTCCCCCACCATCGGAGCCAACTCACCACCAGGTAGTGGTCAGTTGACAGCTCCGCCCCTCTCTTCACCCGAGTGTCCAAGACATGCGGCCGCAGATCAGATGAGACGACAACAAAGTCGATCATCGAACTGCGACCTAGGGTGTCCTGGTGCCAAGAGCACATATGGACACCCTTATGCTTGAACATGGTGTTCGTTATGGATAATCCATGACGAGCACAGAAGTCCAATAACAGAACACCACTCGGGTTCAGATCAGGGGGGCCGTTCCTCCCAACCACACCCCTCCAGGTCTCACTGTCATTGCCCACGTGAGCGTTGAAGTCCCCCAGTAGAACAAGGGAGTCCCCAGGAGGTGCACTCTCCAATACCCCCTCCAAGGACTCCAAAAAGGGTGGGTAATCTGCACTGCCGTTTGGCGCATAGGCACAAACAACAGTCAGAGCCCGTCCCCCCACACGTAGGCGAAGGGAGGCTACCCTCTCGTTCACCGGGGTGAACCCCAACGTACAGGCACCAAGATGGGGGGCAACAAGTATGCCCACTCCTGCTCGGCGCCTCTCACCAGGGGCAACTCCAGAGTGGAAGAGTGTCCAACCCCTCTCAAGGAAACTGGTTCCAGAGCCAGAGCCATGCGTTGAGGTGAGTCCGACTATTTCTAGCCGGAAC
>JBBPBX010024349.1:0-39747 GCA_038048925.1 Garcialebias charrua | reverse complement strand
ATGCGAAAACGGCTTCTGTGAAGGTCCTGGAGGGGCTTCTGGACCGCTCTGTGAAGGTCCTGAAGGGGCTTCAGGACCGCTCTGTGAAGGTCCTGAAGGGGCTTCAGGACCGCTCTGTGAAGGTCCTGGAGGGGCTTCAGGACCACTCTGTGAAGGTCCTGGAGGGGCTTCAGGACCACTCTGTGAAGGTCCTGGAGGTGCTTCAGGACCGCTCTGTGAAGGTCCTGGAGGGGCTTCAGGACCACTCTGTGAAGGTCCTGGAGGGGCCAAGCCAGAGTCCAGACTTGAACGTGATTGAACATCTCTGGAATATCTGAAACAGGCTGCACATACATCTCCATCCAATCTGATGGAGCTTGAGAAGTACTGCTAAGAAGAAGGGGACAAACAGTCTAAAGGTGTGCTCAGCTTGAAGCATCATATTCAAAAAGACTGGAGGCTGTGACTGAGGCCAAAGGTGGATCAACAAAGTATTCAACAAAGTCTGTGAATACTTATGTAACTGTGATTTCTTAGTTTTTATTTATTTATTTAATTTGCTAAATCTCAAAAGATTTTCCCATTATCATATTGGGGTATTGTGCTTAGAATTTCGAACCAGGAGATTAATTTAATGTAATTTGGAAAAGGGCTGTAACAACAAAATGTGGAAAAAGTGAAGTGCTGTGAATACGTTCTGGATGGACTGTAGGTATTCAAAAATGCTACAGCAATAAGTAATCATAATAATTTTATGGAGCAGCTGGGGCTGAGTTATTAAAAACATGTCCATCAAGGATAAGATGCACTATAATGCAGTCATGACTGATTTGATTCCACCAGCGGTCACATATCGAAGTTGTAGAACACCTCACCTCAGAAAGAGAACACCTCACCCCAGAAAGAGAACACCTCACCTCAGAAAGAGAACACCTCACCTCAGAAAGAGAACACCTCACCTCAGAAAGATAAAACCTCACCTCAGAAAGAGAACACCTCGCTCAGAAAGACATCACCTCAGAAAGAGAACACCTCACCTCAGAAAGAGAACACCTCACCTCAGAAAGAGAACACCTCACCTCAGAAAGAGAACACCTCACCTCAGAAAGAGAACACCTCACCTCAGAAAGAGAACACCTCACCTCAGAAAGAGAACACCTCACCTCAGAAAGAGAACACCTCACCTCAGAAAGAGAACACCTCACCTCAGAAAGAGAACACCTCACCTCAGAAAGAGAACACCTCACCTCAGAAAGAGAACACCTCACCTCAGAAAGAGAACACCTCACCTCAGAAAGAGAACACCTCACCTCAGAAAGAGAACACCTCACCTCAGAAAGAGAACACCTCACCTCAGAAAGAGAACACCTCACCTCAGAAAGAGAACACCTCACCTCAGAAAGAGAACACCTCACCTCAGAAAGAGAACACCTCACCTCAGAAAGAGAACACCTCACCTCAGAAAGAGAACACCTCACCTCAGAAAGAGAACACCTCACCTCAGAAAGAGAACACCTCACCTCAGAAAGAGAACACCTCACCTCAGAAAGAGAACACCTCACCTCAGAAAGAGAACACCTCACCTCAGAAAGAGAACACCTCACCTCAGAAAGAGAACACCTCACCTCAGAAAGAGAACACCTCACCTCAGAAAGAGAACACCTCACCTCAGAAAGAGAACACCTCACCTCAGAAAGAGAACACCTCACCTCAGAAAGAGAACACCTCACCTCAGAAAGAGAACACCTCACCTCAGAAAGAGAACACCTCACCTCAGAAAGAGAACATCACCTCAGAAAGAGAACACCTCACCTCAGAAAGAGAACACCTCACCTCAGAAAGACATCACCTCAGAAAGAGAACACCTCACCTCAGAAAGAGAACACCTCACCTCAGAAAGACATCACCTCAGAAAGAGAACACCTCACCTCAGAAAGAGAACACCTCACCTCAGAAAGACATCACCTCAGAAAGAGAACACCTCACCTCAGAAAGAGAACACCTCACCTCAGAAAGACATCACCTCAGAAAGAGAACACCTCACCTCAGAAAGAGATCCCACCTCAGAAAGAGAACACCTCACCTCAGAAAGAGAACACCTCACCTCAGAAAGAGAACACCTCACCTCAGAAAGAGAACACCTCACCTCAGAAAGAGAACACCTCACCTCAGAAAGAGAACACCTCACCTCAGAAAGAGAACACCTCACCTCAGAAAGAGAACACCTCACCTCAGAAAGAGAACACCTCACCTCAGAAAGAGAACACCTCACCTCAGAAAGAGAACACCTCACCTCAGAAAGAGAACACCTCACCTCAGAAAGAGAACACCTCACCTCAGAAAGAGAACACCTCACCTCAGAAAGAGAACACCTCACCTCAGAAAGAGAACACCTCACCTCAGAAAGAGAACACCTCACCTCAGAAAGAGAACACCTCACCTCAGAAAGAGAACACCTCACCTCAGAAAGAGAACACCTCACCTCAGAAAGAGAACACCTCACCTCAGAAAGAGAACACCTCACCTCAGAAAGAGAACACCTCACCTCAGAAAGAGAACACCTCACCTCAGAAAGAGAACACCTCACCTCAGAAAGAGAACACCTCACCTCAGAAAGAGAACACCTCACCTCAGAAAGAGAACACCTCACCTCAGAAAGAGAACACCTCACCTCAGAAAGAGAACACCTCACCTCAGAAAGAGAACACCTCACCTCAGAAAGAGAACACCTCACCTCAGAAAGAGAACACCTCACCTCAGAAAGAGAACACCTCACCTCAGAAAGACTCAGAAAGAGAACACCTCACCTCAGAAAGAGAACACCTCACCTCAGAAAGAGAACACCTCACCTCAGAAAGAGAACACCTCACCTCAGAAAGAGAACACCTCACCTCAGAAAGAGAACACCTCACCTCAGAAAGAGAACACCTCACCTCAGAAAGAGAACACCTCACCTCAGAAAGAGAACACCTCACCTCAGAAAGAGACATCACCTCAGAAAGAGAACACCTCACCTCAGAAAGAGAACACCTCACCTCAGAAAGACATCACCTCAGAAAGAGAACACCTCACCTCAGAAAGAGAACACCTCACCTCAGAAAGACATCACCTCAGAAAGAGAACACCTCACCTCAGAAAGAGAACACCTCACCTCAGAAAGACATCACCTCAGAAAGAGAACACCTCACCTCAGAAAGAGAACACCTCACCTCAGAAAGACATCACCTCAGAAAGAGAACACCTCACCTCAGAAAGAGAACACCTCACCTCAGAAAGAGAACACCTCACCTCAGAAAGAGAACACCTCACCTCAGAAAGAGAACACCTCACCTCAGAAAGAGAACACCTCACCTCAGAAAGAGAACACCTCACCTCAGAAAGAGAACACCTCACCTCAGAAAGAGAACACCTCACCTCAGAAAGAGAACACCTCACCTCAGAAAGAGAACACCTCACCTCAGAAAGAGAACACCTCACCTCAGAAAGAGAACACCTCACCTCAGAAAGAGAACACCTCACCTCAGAAAGAGAACACCTCACCTCAGAAAGAGAACACCTCACCTCAGAAAGAGAACACCTCACCTCAGAAAGAGAACACCTCACCTCAGAAAGAGAACACCTCACCTCAGAAAGAGAACACCTCACCTCAGAAAGACATCACCTCAGAAAGAGAACACCTCACCTCAGAAAGAGAACACCTCACCTCAGAAAGACATCACCTCAGAAAGAGAACACCTCACCTCAGAAAGACATCACCTCAGAAAGAGAACACCTCACCTCAGAAAGAGAACACCTCACCTCAGAAAGACATCACCTCAGAAAGAGAACACCTCACCTCAGAAAGAGAACACCTCACCTCAGAAAGACATCACCTCAGAAAGAGAACACCTCACCTCAGAAAGACATCACCTCAGAAAGAGAACACCTCACCTCAGAAAGAGAACACCTCACCTCAGAAAGACATCACCTCAGAAAGAGAACACCTCACCTCAGAAAGACATCACCTCAGAAAGAGAACACCTCACCTCAGAAAGACATCACCTCAGAAAGAGAACACATCACCTCAGAAAGAGAACACCTCACCTCAGAAAGAGAACACATCACCTCAGAAAGAGAACACATCACCTCAGAAAGACATCACATCAGAAAGAGAACACCTCACCTCAGAAAGACATCACCTCAGCTCAAACAAACAAAAGAGGTCACCTCACTTTAAATATTATTCATGTGTTTTGTGTTTTGTGTTTGAAACTGTTAAAAACAAGATTAATCTATTCCCTTTGGAATGATTCAGTCTCAGCTCACAAACTTCTCAGTTTGACACTAAAAATTGAGAAACTGTCACTGTGTAAACTTCATTGCAACATGAACTCATTGTCTCGTCAAACGGACAGACCGTTTTAATGAGATCTTTTGTTCAACTGACTTTAGAAAAATTAGAAAGAGTTATTCTTTTGTTTTGTTACTTGAAGTTTAATATTGTTTAAACTAATTGTTTGAAAAAAGGGGCAGATATAATAAGATTTTTCTTCTTCTTTCTGCTGCCTTTCATTTTATATTTTGTATTATTATCATTTATGGGATTGTTTTGTATTGTTTTTTAAATGAAAAAACTAAAAAAAAAAAACTGACCTCAGAGTTTGAACAGGCTACGTTGATAACTTGTCTTATTGAAAAGGAGTATTACTCGCAGAGACTCGTTCTCATGAAGATAAAACTACAAGAAGCCTTTGTTCAAACTTCCTTTTTACAGGAGATGAACAGATGGACAGATGGACAGCGACACCTCTGGTTAAAATAGTGCATGTTATTAATTCAAATATGTCATTTCTGTTTATTCCATATCTGAATGTTATTCATGAAAATGTGTGTTTTAAGTCATCTTTGTTTGAGATAATACATTTTGTCTTATTTTCTCTTTAAAAGGAAAACTTTAAGGCAGAAAACAGGACGTTACATTTATAAACACAAGCAAAAGTTAAAACCACACCTCCTCTCGAGGTGAATCCGTCTAATCTGTTTTACACACAGTTAAGTTTCACAACTTCATCTTCTAAGAAAGCACTACTTCTGAGTTCTATTTCTGAGAGAGAAGAAGCAGCTTCTGAACTTTTTCAGGGAGACAACTTCATCCCCTTTGAGCAGAGACAAGAGGAGAAACCTGTTTCTGCACTGAAATTTTAGAGAGACACACTTCACGCACAGAACAAGACACAGAGTGAAGACACACGCTTTGGAGACGCTCCGAAGCCTACACACTTCTCTGGTCTTCAGAAAAACTCCAGAGACACGCTTATGCACTTGACCTCAGAGAAGAATACTTCCTAGTGAGACATCCTAGGAAGAAAGAAACAAGACAGGACAAAAGATACAGAACCAGCACGTTCCCGGAGCGATCTGTGAGTAATCCATCCAGACAGTTATCCATCAAACCAGGTAAAGAGGAGGACGACAGTCAAGGAAACTCTGGAGATTTCTCAACTTACGAGCTACCAATCTGCACTCACCGGCCTGGTATCTCTGGTAACTGTTCACGAGACAACTCTCATGGTTTCATCCGTTTTCTGGTGACTCTACATCACAACTTATCAGACCAACTTAGCTCACCTTACACCATTTTAACCACTTCACAGTAAGTGCACATTAAACTCAGAGCTCAGCTTGGAAAGAAACCAGTCCTAGTCTGCCTTTTTGAGTTTCCTCATCAATCAGACCTTTGATTCAAAGCAATTTGATGTTTAGTTAACTTTTATCGTGCATGATTTTCACCATATATAATCACAGACTATTTATTTTTTATAATAAAATACATAAAATCAACTGAATTTGTGATTATTTTGACACATCTGTGTATTACTAAATTGATGCCCTTTAAACATGAGAAAATAACTCACTACATTATTTTGGGGTAAATAAGAGACTGCTTTTTCCTCTCTTAGGAGAGGTGGTACCCACACACGAGGTTATTTACATATTACATGCATATTTTATGAGATTAACTCATAACTGATAATTAACAATATATTTACAACCCCATATCCTCTACTAAGTGTTCCGGGACAGACACCAAACCCCTCATTGCCTGATGTGTCTCGTGAGTGTGTGAATGTGATTTAAAGCTACAGTATTTTTAGTCCCTATGTAATAATTTACTCAGATTAGCTTTGTAAGGATGTAGTAGAGTGTTGTATAAATGTGTGGGCGAAGGGCAAAATAAGGGCACAGATGCTTAAAAGCACTTTGAACATCCTAGTTGGATAGAAATGTGCTATATGAGCACAGTCTATCCCATTTAATATGTGCTTTGTAACTTGGACACAAATAAAAAGGCAGTTAATCAAGCCTATTTGAATACATACTGTACAAGTAGGGATGTAATGTTCGGTTCGGTCCACCTGCGTACCGTTTGTTATTTTTTTTCACTTCTTTAAACGTTATTAACGGGAGAATATATGCACCGCGGAACTTAAATGGATTGTGACATGATGTTGGAAATTTGCATATTTGTCAGAACATATATATCTTATATCATTGAACTCTGTTCGTTTTTGCAAAATAAATTATAAATATATTAAAATTTTATTCTAAATTATGGTAATTTTTTCTCTGGGATACGCCCCTAAAATTCCTCGCATTTCCGCAATACGTCATCAGTGTGACGTGACCACGGGAAGAAGGCAGAGCCTTGCCCGTTTGTTTGGTGTGTTAACTGCTTGCCATACTCATTCATTTCCTGAAGGATCGCCTCTTTTATTTGTGTAACTTGAAAAATGCCGTCACGTTGTAGCGCATTTGTGTGTTCTAATATCAGCAGTGAACAAGTGAGCCTTCACAAATTTCCAAAAGATGAGAAACTTTGTCAAGAATGGACCAGACAAGGACCGGTGGGTTCCAGGAGTCGTATGTCTGCAGCGACCATTTCACTGCCGATTGTTTTCAGCACCTGGTATAAAAGAATCTTTAGGATTACCAGTAAGATTCAGAAGACTTTTAAAACCGGATGCTATTCCTACTATTTTTAAAAGAAAATCTACAGAAGAAAGTCCCACAGGAGCTACCATGTCGAAACAACGCAGGGACCATCGGAAGACTGTCCAGGAGATGAGTAAGTCTTTGTGTAAACATAATCGGAGGTGTGTAGTGTTTTAGATTATAAACTATTTATTTTACGTGAGTTCATGTTGTTTTACTTTATACACTTTGAGTGTATAAAGCCAATTATCACGGCAGATTATGTTTGTTCGCTGCTAACAAGCTAGCTGAATCAGTAGCACACACACTTTTCTAATAATGTATTTTTAAATTATGTCTGCGCGATCAAGTAACATCAATAAGTTTTTTTTATTCAGGGAGGGTTTATTAAGGTTAAAATCAGACACCACTCTGAACAGCAGGACCACGCTTTCCACAGAACAACTGTGTCAACTCTTGAAACTGTGCCTGCAGTCAACCTACTTCACATATGGGGAGCAATATTACTGTATAGGTAGTGTTACGAAACCGCTACTCTCACCCAGCTCGTTCTTTTCTATTTACTGTTTACTGGAGAGTAGGGCCGCAACGATAAGTGCGTGATGAGAAAGAAAAGAAAAAAGAAACAAAACTGGCACCTGACGGAACACACAGTGAGGTGGTGCTTACCTTTTAGATGTCCGATCAGTTTCTTAATCAGCTGACATCCTTGAAAGGGGAGCGCCTGCACGGTCCTTCATCCGTCAGACAAGCTGTTCAATAGTTGTTGTTTTTGTTCATAGTTTTTCTCTTTCCTTAAAAACGCACCACTTGTGATTTCGGCGGTGGTTGATGTTAGCTGGCGTGTAAACTTCCCAGTGCATTTAATCTGTTAGCGTCCAGCCGGTTCATTCAAAACAAACTTCCTCCCGGCCAAAAACATCCGACGTTCCCCTCTGGGTGGATCCGACCCGAGGTGAAGGCTCTGTTTCTCCGTCCAGAGCCTACCCGCACCGTACCTTAAGTTATTTTCTTCTTTACACTTCTCCACTGCAACAGCAACTTCCAACACGCTACTCCATCAGTCAATCAAACCACAGGTGTGCTACCAGCGCAGCTAAAAACACTTAGACTGGCTGAGCCCCGCCCCTCCACCAGTGAACCGTGAAAAGGTGCCAAAAATTAAAATAACAAACAAACAAAAGACGGAAGAAAATGTGACCACGTAACAGTAGAAACATGGGTGTGCTAGGTCTCCAGTTTCTCCTATTGTTGCCAACCTGTACATGGAGGAGGTAGAAAAGAGAGCCTTGACATCCTTTTCAGGGACACTACCAAGTCATTGGTTCAGGTATGTTGACAACACCTGGGTTAAAATTAAATCTCAGGAAGTCCAACATTTCACTGATCACATCAACTCTGTGGATAAATATATCAAGTTCACACGAGAAGATGTAAAAAATGGCAGGTTGGCTTTCTTGGACTGTGAGGTCTCAGTTTCTGATAGAGGAAATTTGCAAACTGAGGTGTACCGCAAACCCACCCACACAGACCAGTATTTGCAGTTTGACTCCCATCACCCTCTGGAGCACAAGTTAGGAGTCATCAGGACTCTGTACCACAGAGCAGACAGCGTCCCCACTAACTCAGGAGCCAGACAGAAGGAGAAATCACACACAAAACAGGCTCTAGAGAAATGTGGATATCCTAACTGGGCCTTCCTGAAAGCAGAGAAGAAACCCAAACAGGACTCCAGCCAGCCATCAGGTGAAAAGAAGGAACCCAGACCCAGACCAGTGGTCATTCCATATGTTGCAGGAGTTTCAGAGAAACTGAGATGTTTATTTTCTAGTGGCTTTTAAACCCCAAAATACATTACGGCAAAGACTGGTTCATCCCAAAGATCCAGTCCCCCGGCACAAACAGAGTAATATTGTGTATGCTGTTCAGTGTCAGGAGGGCTGTGATCAGTCTTATATCGGGGAAACTAAACAGCCACTGGCCAAAAGGATGGCCCAGCACAGAAGATCAACATCATCAGGTCAGGACTCTGCAGGTCTACACTCATCTCCAGGCCAGCGGTCACTCTTTCAGGGATGAAGATGTTCACATCCTTGATAGAGAGGAACAGATGGTTTGAGAGAGGAGTAAAGGAGGCCATCTTTGTGAAAAGAAACCGTCCATCATTAAACAGAGGTGGAGGCCTCCGGGTTCAACTGTCCCCCTCTTACAATGCTGTTATTGCTAGTATCACTCAGCCCTCTGTGAATAGCAAACAACCATCAGGGTGCTAACGATCCATCGTTAGGCTGATGGTCCTCCTTGATCATGTGAGCAGCTGGTTTCGGCTGTCATCAGCCAACTGGTTGATCCACTGTGGGAGGGTGCTATTTATAAGACTGAGCTGAATACAGCATCTCAGACTGAGGAAGTCTTTCGGACGAAAGTCGAAATGTTTTAACAGTTTTTTTTTGCTTTGTTTTGTTTTTTGAATGTCCAGAGGACCAGACTTAGCTTTTTTAGATATAAGAATAAAGGTATTTTTTAAGATATATTTTGCTTGTCTCTGGCAGCACAGAGTTATGGATCCTGCCAAATGGAAGGAGCAACTTTATCGTCTCATACCATAGCAAGCGGTCACTCTTTCACGGATGAAGATGTTCACATCCTTGATAGAGAGGAACAATGGTTTGAGAGAGGAGTAAAGGAGGCCATCTTTGTGAAAAGAAACCGTCCATCATTAAATAGAGGTGGAGGCCTCCGTGTTCAACTGTCCCCCTCTTACAATGCTGTTATTGCTAGTATCATTTAGTCCCTTGTGAATAACAAGCAACCATCAGGGTGTTAATGAGCCATTGTTAGGCTGATGGTCCTCCTTGATCATGTGAGAAGCTAGTTTTGTCTGTCAGCAGCAAACTGGTTGATCCACTATGAGAAGGTGCTATTTATAAGACTGAGCTGAATACAGCACCTCAGACTGAAGAAGTCTTTCGGAGGAAAGACGAAACGTTTCTACTTTTTTGTTTTATTTTGTTTTTTGAATGTTCAGAGGACCAGACTTAACTTTTTTAGATAAAACTGCAATATATTGCAATGTTTATAAGAAAAAAGAGGGAGTAATTTCCCTCAGGCATCTCTACAGTCAACTCTTTACATGTTTTTCTGCAGCTAGTTTCTCCACTGGTCACTGACAGGAGCTTATCTCCAAATCAAGAGAAATAAAGAGTGCAGAGTGATGAAAGATTTGGGAGAATGTACAGAAACACATGTTCCCATTCTTTTCACATGTGTAACAAAGCTGCCAGATGACACATGTGAAAAGCTCTGTTAAATAATGCAACACAGCAAACAGACACACGAGTCCACAGGTAGACGTGGCTGAGAACAGCTGACTATGATGGACACATCCTAAGGTCTGCTGCTATGTTTACCTTCAGTGACATGTGCCATTCATGCTGCCGGCATGCAAGCTGGGCCTCAAAGCGGGCCTTCTTTAGAATCATCTGTCTCTTCTTCTGGAACTCATAGCCAGCTTCCTCCATGTGCTGCTACAGAACGCATCAAACATTTAGGCTAGGGTTTTCCACTTCCTGGAGTCACTCTATTTTTTTAAGAATTAAAAATAAAATAAAAACTTCACAGCCTATTTGAAAGGCATTATAAGAGTTGAGTTTTCAAGAAAATAAAATTTATGGCAGCAGGTGAACAACATTAAAAATATGTAAATGACATGATGGTGTCAGCTCTAAATATTATATTAAGACAAATACTAACAGTAACAACTGTAATGTGCGACTATGATAAAAAAAATATATACATGAAACTAAAAGAACATATCTGAGAGCATAAAAAACACTTTAATTATAAAACAACCTGAGTTAAATTTAATTTATCCCCACGTATGAAACTATGGTATCAGCTAGGTATTACTGAAGTTTTTTTCTTTTTCTTCAAAATTAAAATAGCATAGTGGTCAATCGTTTCTAAGACAAATTATATTTTATTAGGAAAATTATAATTAAAATAACTCCTACTTGAAGCTGATTTTGAAAAACGCAAAATTAAAATGTATTTATTGAAAACTTAACCCTTTAACACTTGGGATGGGAACTGTATTATCTCTCAGGGGCTATTTAAAGCTTAAAAAAGTCCTCTGGGGGCAGACTAAACTTGTAAACCCATATGGTGCTACACTATTAAATATAAAACCACAGTTAAAATTGCTGCATATTTATTTTTACCAGCATAAAAAACGGTATAAATATATTTCTTTTTCCCCACTTTTGACCAGTCGTTGATTTTTACAAAAAATAAATAAACATGGCAGCTATCACATAAATGCCTTTGGTTCAGAATCTTTTCCGTACAAGTGTTTCTTCATGTGTTTGACATTGCACTGCAGCTCAGATTACAGGGTTCTGAAACTTGTGAATGGACCAGAGAATAAAGGTTCCCCTACTCCTGCTGTAGCACAATAAACTTCTAAAAGATAGAACTTCATTTATAAGAAGCATCATTCAGTATAACTGTATGTACGATCAGTGCTGGCTGCTAATATAGATTTTTAATAATTAGTTGCAGCAGCTATGAGACTAAATGAGAAACGTTAAATGAACTCAGTACCTCCGGTGTTGTGGCGCCGTCATCACTGTCTTGTCCACTGATGGAAAACGAAAGGAGAAAGAAAGGAAAATTAGAATTAAACCTAAATATTTTTATCCAAACCTTAAAACTTAAAGAGAAGCGTGTTTCCTTTATTGTCAGCTATGATTTGTTTATAACTGTCCTAAGGGTCCTTTTATTTCTGCTGATATAGTAAACTGAGTTTACAAGCACAGACCCATGTTACACATGTACCGTATTTTTCGGATTATAGGTTGCAGTTTTTTGCCTAATTTGCATGCCCTGCGACCTATAGAGAGGTGAGACCTGTTTATGGATTTTTTCCCATATTTTTAGACCAATTTTTGGCTCAGTTGTGACCGTTTGTCATTTTGGCAAAAAATGGCGCAATACCACTTTTGTCCGCTAGGGGACACTTCCAGAGAGTCCACCGAACGTTTCCAGCTCATGTGTAAAAAAAAAAAGCCTCCTCTGCTCGGACTGACTCTCTCGCTGCCCGGCCTCCTGCTCTGGAGCTAACTTCTGTTAGCTCTGTGTTTGTTAGCAAGATAAGCCAAGAACCACAGGACAGATTTTACTGAAACTTACAGAATGTAATCACTGTACGGACATTTACAACTGACTAGCTTTATGAGATGTTTGAGATTTAAAAAATCAATCTTTTTAGCATCGTTGTTAGTTGTTAGCTACCGTAAACAGATACAGGTAGTCCCCGATTTACGAGCGAGATCCGTTACAACGAGGCGCTCGTAAACCGGAAATCTCGTAATTTGGAACGGTTGCCATGTCTCTCGTAAGTCCGGAATTTCGCTCGTAAATTGGAACGGTTTCGCTAGCGCGACTACAAACACTCGTTTTTCATCAAAAAACTGCTTATGAGTGCATAAAAATGATCGGAAACGTGTGTCCATATGTTTAGCTAACTAACTGTGGTGAAAAAACACATGAAAACTCAGTATTTTTTGCGTTTTTTCCAAAAATTCGCCAGCTCGTAAGTCTGGAACCTCGTAGATCAGAGCGCTCGTAATTCGGGGACTACCTGTACTATTTAGATAAATAGCTCATAAACCACTCGGCGGATATTTTTTCTGCTTACAAAGTGCAATTATATGGGTTTCATTTACAAACTGTTGACATGTATGAGACACTCGAGATAAAATTCGATTTTTTATTTGTTGTTTTAGAGACGGACTCGTCTCGTGTTAGCTTCTGTTTTATTTCCGTGTATATTTTAGCAAATAGCTAATAAACCACTCGGCGGATATTTTTTCTGCTTACAGAGTGTAATTATATGGGTTTCATTTACAAACTGTTGACTTGTATGATACATTTGAGATAAAATTCGATTTTTATTCGTTGTTTTAGAGACAGACTCGTCTCGTGTTAGCTTCCATTTTATTTCCGTGTATATTTTAGATTAGACCATTTCGTGAATTTATTAAGGAACGGTTAAGCTCAGGAACCCTTGTGCTATAATGTCAGCTATACTTTTTTATCAAACAAATAAGACATTTGCAACAGAGCTTAACACTCGTCCATATTTCCAGGTTGTCTCAGCGGTGACGCGTCGCGTCAGCGGTGGATGACGCATTACGTCGGCGGTGACGTAGGTGCGATCTATATTAAAGTGCGACCCGTTTATGGATTTTTCCAATTTTTTTGGCAATAATTGGACAAAACGACCTATATTCCGGTGCGATCTATAGTCGGTAAAATACGGTAGTCTTACTTAAAGGAGTCCTCCACTGTGACCATCTCCACCGGGTACAGCTGGACTCCAGACACATCTTCCTGCTCTGCGTTCACCCTGGAACACAAGATGAGACGGAGAACAGCAATTACTTTCCAAGTGAACATTTTGTTGCAGACTTTGTTGAGCTCAGGGAGTATTCTGCTTTCTATAAAGCAACTTTCTTGACTGGGCAGCACGCTGGCTCATTTGGTAGAGCTGCTGCCTCTATAAGCAGGTAGAGCACTGGTCTGGTGTAACACCTGTAATCACCTGTTGGGGTCCTGTAGCAGCTCTACAGCTTCTTTCAGCTGGTGGATCATGCCAATGTGAAGCTCTGTGCCACCTGGGACCTTTGACCTACGAGCACAAACATTAACAAACAGCCAATCCATTTTTTTAAATTATGTACAAAAGCCCACTTCTAATATTATCCCAAGTTAATACACCAAACATATTATAAAGGCATTTAAAGGCTTCTGAACATATTCTTAGAGAAACGAACATACGTTTGTTCCGTTTGCCAGTGTGTATCTTCTTCTATCCTGAGAGGTTCTTCGAAGTCTGCTGCTGTCCGACCCTGCACACACAACAAACACATCAGCACCAGCTGCAGTGGTCACATGACCTGCAGCCTCCATCTCCATTGGACCAAATTCAGAGACATTCCCACCATCTCCTTCATACAATGATGACACTGTCCGTCTTACATCTGATCATTCTATCATCTCATTTTAACATGTTGAATACAGAAATATAAATGTTGGTTCAGTCCATTAATAGGAGGGCTGTAAAGTTCACACCCTCTGAAAAACATCTCATTACGTTTCATAAAGAAAAATGAAGCTGTGAAGCTTAACATGCAGAATGATAAACTATGATAAACCATCTTTACGTCTTTATGACCATTCAAGGCACTTCTAAGCAGTGGGGTGGGAGCGCAGAGGCTAGAGAAGGTGGGCGCGTGACTGGAAGGTCGCAGGCTCAACTCCTCGTACTGACAACATCTAAATGTGGGTGGGATAGGTGAAACACCCACACCTGCCTCCACCCTCATTTGCCCCACCCTGGACCCTTGAGCAAGGCCCTTAACCCCCACCATCTGCTCCTCTGGGCACCCTAAACGGCAGCTCTCTGTTGCACACAGAGGGCTGTGGTAGTTCGGTGGTCTGTGGTTGTGCCAGGAATGGCATTCGTGTGAGAGAGTTCCTGTGCGAGCCCTGAAGAAGAGAGCAGCCTAAAGACAAAAACAAAAGGCGCTTCAAAGCAGCGGTTATACTCACTCATTCTGGTGCACACCTTTTAAAGAGGGACTAAACTCAAAATTAAATTTTTTTAGCTGATAAACTCCCTAGAATGTGTCTAAAATGTTGTATAGCACCATGTCTGTGTTAATTTTCATGTTTTTGTGCATATTTGTTTAAATCGGCAATATCTGGTCTAAAAACGTGTTTACGGTAACCCTATGGGTTGAACATAGGTATTGCAGCTTAATTTTCTTATTGGTCTAGGACTGTTCACTCTGACGTCATGAAAGTGGTTCAAGCAGAGCCACTCCCCTGCAGAGATGAGAAGGTCCTCGCTGCAGTTCATACCTTATTTGGAAGTGGTACATTGCACTCCGGAAAAGTACTGCAAGAAGCATATTATAGTTTTCGGAATGGCACTAGTTATTTGTATATTTTAACTTATTTATTTTAGGAACACTTTTCACTACATCGTAACTATTTGGTTGTATTTCTTTTCTTATGGTGCGATGGACGAATAATGCATAGATGCCACGATAGGGCAGTGGTGTAGGTGCGGGTTTGGGGTCCGACAGACCCAGGTTCGAACCCCAGTCACGGAATACCTTGTAGTATTGTTGTTATTATTATTATTATTATTATTTATTTTTTTAGGCCTTTTGTTTTGGATAGATCGGGTGTGAATAGATAAATACATCTACATAATTATTCTTTGTTGTTGCTTGCTGTAAGCTGTTTGCTGGAGTTTTAGTTTGTTGCTAGAGGGGGCGTGAACGCAGCATAACCCCCTAACTCCTCCCCTCCTTGACTCTCGACACTCCAATTTTCATGAGGGATTTTGAATCTGCTCTGGGGGCGGAGCTACCGTTTCACAGTGTGTTGAGGACCTCTTTAAGCTGGATTCATACCCTGAAAAAAGTGAAGAAGTCTGCTCTTGCTGATGTAGTTGCGTGACGAAAATGTAACAATTTAGTTTTTCTGGGAGCACTGAGTTTTCTCAGCACCTTGTGTTTTCAACACAAGGTTCAGGAAAATCGTTTTCTCTTAGTGGCATAGCTAAACTTTGTGTGACTGGTCAGACCTTTGCTGTGGGCAAGTTTAAACAGTAAGGTGAATTGCAATGTGTCATTCTGCTGACGAGCAGCTGTTAGAAATACAGCAACCTCTACCACTGTTCCAGCAAAACTTACAATGATCATGAAACAGGAAGGAGACAGCACAGTTATTGTGCACAGAGACACAGGTGGCTCTCCGTTGGCTGTGTAGCGTAGGGACTGCTTCTGAACGTTAGCTCGTTACAGTGCACCGTCTGTCAGAAACTGCGACGTGCCGGACAGTGTTTACTGTCCCACTTTGTAGAATAAGATAGAAGTTTACTGATCCCCCAGGAAAACAAAGTCTGGTAGCAGTAGGAGAAGCAAACATCCATCCAGGGATGGAGGAGTGCTGACCCAGGAGAAAAGACAATTGTTCTGGTGCTGTGCAAAAGGGTGAGGAGCTTCCAATGAGTTCTTGGCTGCAGGTTTTCATGGAGTCTACAACGTCCACATAGAAACCAAGTCAACGAGTGCAGAATTATTTACTTGTTGTAAACTTTGACTCCAGTTTAATCTGTTCACACGTTTCTCCTCTAACACACCTGAACACAAACATGAGCTTCAGCCACACTCATATTTGAAAAGCTACTGACTGACACTGATTTGTAGCTGCTATTACTGTCACATTAATTGTAGCAAGAACTGACAGTTGAGGTTGCAGGCAAACACACTTTGACTTATGTAAGGGGTCAAGGGGTAGAGGTAGGGCGCCAACTTGGGACCAGAAAGTTAGAAAGTTGCGGTTCAACTCCCAGCCATTCCCATATGTGGTGGTGTCTCTGTGCAAGACACCTACTGTATTTTTTGGAGTATAGGTCGCACCAGAGAATAGGTCTCATTGTCCAATTATCACCAATAGATTGGAAAAATCCCTAGATAGGTCGCACCTACGTTTAGCTCTGCTGCAAATGTCTGCCACAGGAGCGCACAGCAAGGCTTTTAAGAAGATTAACACTTAAAAACAATTATTTGTTTGATAAAAATTATAGCAAATATTGTCTGAGCTGAACTTTTCCTTAATAAATGAACGTAATTGTGAAATGAGCTGGATTTAAAAATTTGTTTCGCCGAAAGTGATAAAAAGCCATATATAGGTCGCACCTGAGTATAGGTCGCAGGCCATGGAAAAATGATAAAAAGGTGCAACCTATACTCCGAAAAATACGGTAATCCCCAATTGCTCCCCAGGCACTTGCATAGCTGCCCACTGCTCCACCTGGGTGTATCTCATGTGCGGTGGGTTAACTGCAGAGAACTATTTCACCATTGTATGGGAACATGCAATGATGACAATCTCAGACTTCCCTTCCCCACAAAAGAGAAGCAGTGGAACTAATGGCAGTCCAGTGGACACAACCGTTTGATTTAGAAGTTTCATCCGAGAGTGAAAGCTGCCATGAAGTGAAGCGTGTAGAGAAAGACGCTCTCGCCTTGATGTAGTTGATGAAGCGCGTGCTGAGAGATGAGTCTCTGTAGTTGTACTCCTTTAGGGCTTCCGTCGGGCTCTCCTCAATCAGACGCACCAAGTCGCAGTTTGGGTCGACTGAAATGAAGAAAACAAGATGTGTCAAAGGTTGACCAACATGCTGAATCGTTTTATTGAAGAGCAGCATTTTCATCTTTAGGGAGACATTTACAATATAAAAATCTTAAAACCTCATTATCTAAATTAAAAGTTAATATGTACTGTATTTGTGTGTATCCATAAATAGACAAAATGCTGTTTACTGTGTTTGAAAACATCTCTGAAAGGCTCTCATTAGTGTCCATCACCCTTCTGAAGTGTCAGAGTGCCCAAAGCGCTTTGTTTGTCTTCAGACAACTGATAATTCCTCAGATACAAAAAACACCTCTCCTTCACAGAGAGATTCAAGGATTGAAGGTTCTTTATAGATATCAGGCTTCGTTCCTTTGATTCTCTCTGTGAACTTGCCCTCAGCTACAGGAAACATTGCACAGTTTACTCTAAAAGGAGCTTACTCATTCAGTCCAGTTAGCACAACTCTTTCAATCACATTCTTTTTCCTGACACTTTAAACAACTGACTGAACAATCAATCAATAAAATGACAGCTGGAGAGTTGATTCTCTCAAAATGTTGAACATTGATCATAACCTTATTGGTAAACTGATCAAAGTTACTGTTAATAGTATGAACTAAATAATATACTGGTACACTCATTGTCAATAAAATAATCAGGCACAAAGAAAGAACAGTTTGATATAAACATCATGTTGTCAGAGTCAGAGAATCTTTATTGTCGTTTCATCACATGTGGTACATGTGATGAAATGAGATGATGTACACAGGGTCCCAGTTACATCCAACAACAAAATGTAGAAGAAAAACAGCAACAACATCTAAGATATGAACTAAGAAAAACATCAACTAACAACACACTAAGCACTAATAGCATAAAAACATTACTTCGAACAGCAGCACGAACATGAGTCTGTGTGAGCAGATGAGCACAAAAGATCAGCAGCAACATGATGTGATATTTCACAGTGATGATTCTTGTTATATATTCATGAGTCTAACAGCCTCAGGGTAGAAGCTGTTCCTCAGTCTAGTGGTTCTACACTTAATGCTCCTCAACCTCCTTCCTGAGGGGAGTGGGGCAAAAAGTGTGTGTGCTGGGTGAGTGGGGTCCTTCATGATGCAGGTGGCTCTTTTCCTGCATCTGGAGGTGTAAATGTCTGTGATGGTGGGGAGACTGACTCCAACATCTTCTGTGCAGCCTTCACCACTCTCTGTAGAGCTTTCCTCTCTGCAGCTGTGCAGCCTCCATGCCACACGTTGATGCTGGAGCACAGGATGCTCTCCACTGCACACCTGTAGAAGGAGGTGAGGACTGGGCTGCTCAGACCAGCTCGTCTCAGCCGTCTGAGGAAGTAGAGTCTCTGATGACCTTTCTTGATCAGGCTGGTGGTGTTGTTGCTCCAGCTGAGGTTATCATTCATGTGTACACCCAAGTATTTGTAGCTGGAGACCACTTCCACTGCAGATCCTCTTATGTTCAGTGGGGTGTAGGTGTGTTTGTTCCTTCTGAAGTCCACAACCATCTCCTTTGTCTTCTTCACACTGATGTGAAGGTTATTCTCTTTGTCCATATGCAGATCAGTGAATGTTTTAGTTTTTAAGGTGCTGGTCCAAATAGAACAGGCACCAAGGGTAGTGTTAGTGTTATCAGGCAGTTGCTGGAGCATCTGATAGTCAAAACAGTGACTCAAGGTCAACAGAACAAAATATGTCTTACAGGCACATTAGAAAGCATTGTTAGCATTTAATGCCTTTTGACCGGACCCACATGTTGGTTTACATCAGGCCAGATGTTTGTATTGTGCAGTGGTGAAATCAATGGGTGCCCAAAACACAAGAAACCAAGAGAGGATCGTTGTTTTGTACATAAACCTTACACAACCCCAGGGCATCTACCATCTGGGTAGAAGTATTCAATGTTTAACCATGCTATGGTGACACACAGTTTGAGGTCCAATCTTGCTTATAGTGTAGAGAGAAACATTTCCATTCTGTCTGGCATCGTGGATCATCATGGATCATCATGGATCACCATGGATCATCATGGATCATCATGGATCACCATGGATCATCATGGATCACCATGGATCATCATGGATCACCATGGATCATCATGGATCACCATGGATCATCATGGATCACCATGGATCATCATGGATCACCATGGATCATCATGGATCATCATGGATCATCATGGATCACCATGGATCATCATGGATCATCATGGATCATCATGGATCACCATGGATCATCATGGATCACCATGGATCATCATGGATCACCATGGATCATCATGGATCACCATGGATCATCATGGATCACCATGGATCATCATGGATCATCATAGATCATCATGGATCACCATGGATCATCATAGATCATCATGGATCATCGTGGAATCATCATGGATCATCATAGATCATAATGGATCATCATGGATCATCATGGATCATCATGGATCACCATGGATCATCATGGATTATCATGGATCATCATAGATCATCATGGATCATCATAGATCATCATGGATCACCATGGATCATCATAGATCATCATGGATCATCATGGATCATCATGGATCATCATGGATCACCATGGATCATCATGGATCACCATGGATCATCATGGATCACCATGGATCATCATGGATCATCATAGATCATCATGGATCACCATGGATCATCATAGATCATCATGGATCATCGTGGAATCATCATGGATCATCATAGATCATAATGGATCATCATGGATCATCATGGATCATCATGGATCACCATGGATCATCATGGATCATCATGGATCATCATAGATCATCATGGATCATCATAGATCATCATGGATCACCATGGATCATCATAGATCATCATGGATCATCGTGGAATCATGGATCATCATGGATCATCATAGATCATAATGGATCACCATGGATCATCATGGATCACCATGGATCACCATGGATCATCATGGATCATCATAGATCACCATGGATCATCATGGATCATCATGGATCATGATGGATCATCATGGATCATCATGGATCATCATGGATCATGATGGATCATCATGGATCATCAAGGATCATCATGGATCATCATGGATCATCATGGATCATGATGGATCATCATGGATCATCATAGATCATCATGGATCACCATGGATCATCATAGATCATCATGGATCATCGTGGAATCATCATGGATCATCATAGATCATAATGGATCACCATGGATCATCATGGATCATAATGGATCACCATGGATCATCATGGATCATCATGGATCATCATGGATCATCATGGATCATCATAGATCATCATGGATCACCATGGATCATCATAGATCATCATGGATCATTGTGGAATCATCATGGATCATCATGGATCATCATAGATCATAATGGATCACCATGGATCATCATGGATCATGATGGATCATCATGGATCATCATGGATCATCATGGATCATGATGGATCATCATGGATCATCATGGATCATGGAGTCATAGGGTCTGACTTCAGATCTGGTAGTGGATCAGGTACCCTCCCAGCACAACACTACATCAGTGACAATCTTTGTGTGCATGTTTAACCTTCCAGAGACAGCATCCTAGTCCAGTTCATCAACAAGACCACAACTGTCCGTTCCCATGGGACTGTGGACCACATGCACAATGTTGACGTCTGCCTGTGGACGGACTGGGGGCCACTTACATCAGCTGTGCTTTGATACTGGATGTAATCATTCCAGTCATGTGGCCTTTCAGCAAACACACTTTTATTTAATAATAAAAAAATGATAAATAAATTAATCCAACTCTAACAAATTTTATTAGTGGGAGTAAACACAGATTTATAAGAATGGGCATTTTATTATTAGTTTCAGCATTTTATCTGGTAAGTTAAGCATTACTCTGGTGAAACGTTTCAGCACAAAAAAATAAACTGTCCAGATGACCCGACTGAAAATTGTTGTATTGTATACTTGGATTATTGAGCATGGATTTTGTTGGTTTTGAACCAGTTTGACATGACTGTCAACGAGGGAGAGGGCCGGCACCAGAGGAGGGGGCGTGCCAAAGAGACCATCACCAGCATAACTGGTTTGTTCCACGTTGGAGGAAGCTGTTGGGGGAAGAATCAGTTTTGTGTTGTGTGTTTCATTGACTGATGAAGTCTTCTGGATGGAAGGTGAAACGTTTCAGCACAAAGAAGAAACTGTGCAGACGACCTGACTTAAAAATGTTGGATTGTATACCTGGATTATTGAGCATGGACTTTGTTGGTCTAGCTTGTATTAGTAACAAACTATCAAAAAATGACAAGTATCCAGAGAGCCTTCTTTTACTTGTGTCAAACTCAAGAAAAGTGACCCTAAATCCTCATTAAGTGATTAAAGTCTATTTAAAGAGTGTGTCCAGGGAGCTGCTGGCTGAATAACCCAGTTGCACTGCTCCAGCTCGTCGTCAGTGTGTACCTGTCAGGGAGCTGATGTGTTCACCGGAGTCCTCTCTGCTGATTCCCTCCTCCTCCGTGATGTTGCTCATCGGAGCGTTGAGACTCAGACTGTCTTCATCTGACGGCTGCAATCACATTAAACATTAAAGAGAGATTTTAATCACTACTTATCAAACCCCACGTCCAGACTCCATGGCTAAAACTAAAATATGACTTTAACACGTTCAGCAGAAATATTAATTACATTTGAACTGTGGCAGTTTTTCACCAACATTTTATAAAAGACCACTGAATACTAAATATATAGACCCGGTCCAAAAAATTAGAATACTGAGGAGACATCAGACCACACTACTCAGTTTTTGCAGAAAAAAAAAATTAGGAAGACAACAAATTAATCAAAATGTGTTACTTTCAAAACGATATGTCAATCTTCAATACTTGGTTGTGAATCTCTTTGTCTTAATCACTGCCTCAGTGTGACGTGGCATTGAGACAACCAGCCTGTGACATTAACTGGAAGTTATGGAAGCCCAGACCTCCTTGATGCTGTCAGCATGCTTTGTTGTTGGGTCTGGTGCCCCTCATCTTCCTCTTGAGAATACTCCATAGACTCTCAATGGGGTTTAGGTCCGGCCAGTTGGCTGGACAGTCAAGCACTGTGATGACATGGACATCAAACCAGGTTTTGGTGCTTCTGGCAGCATGGGCAGAAGGTCCTGCTGGAAGATGAAATCTGCATCTCCATACAGATCCTCAGCAGAAGAAAACATGAAGTCCTCTAAACATTCTTGTAGTCTGTTGCAGTGACCTTGGATTTAAGAAAGCAGAGTTTACCAACACATGCACCAGACATTGCACCTCAAATCATGACTGACTGTGAATATTTCACACTAGACCAGCATGAGCTCTGTTCCTCACCCATCTTCCTCCAAACCCTTGGACCTTGAATTCTGAATAAAAGGCACACTTTACTTTCATCAGAAAAGAGGACAGAGGAACTCGACAGTTATAGTCCATCTCCTGGATGTGTCTGTATGTGGTGGTTTTTGAAGCTGTGACTCCTGTCTCATTTCACTCTTTCTGCCAGATTCTGGAATCTTCTCTGTTTGATAATCCACTGAAGCCCACAGTCATCTCTTTTGCTGGTGCATCTTCTCCTGCCACATGTTGCCTTCCACTAGACTTTCCATTGATATGCTTGGACACAGCACTCTGTGAACAGCCAGCCTCCTGAACTATGAACTATTGTGTCTTACCCATCCTATGGAGGGATCAATGATGATCTTCTGACCAGTTGTTATGTCTGCAGTCTTCCTCATATTGAACCAAACTGAAGCAGTTTAATGACACCTGGAGAAACCTGTGCAGGAGCTTTGAGTTTAGTAGATGATGAGTGTGTCACACTCGGTTTAAAACATTCATGTCCTGCAACATCTGGCCTGATTTCTCCACAGTGTTCAAATTTTTTGAAATCCTGTTTTTGTGGGTTTCATGAACTGGAAGCACAAATTATGTAAAAATAAATAAATAAATACTTGTAATTGTTTAAATTGTGGTCCCTGAATCTATCATCTGTTAAAGATTAACTTTTTGAATGCAATTATGGAAGTTAAACAACTTTTCCATGATATTCTTATTTTTTGGAAAGGGTCTGCATTTATTATGTTTTTCTCTGCACAAAATATCATTCATTAAAATATTTAAAGAAATCTTGCAATCTAGAATAG
Source organism: Garcialebias charrua (assembly GCA_038048925.1). Classification (NCBI taxonomy): domain Eukaryota; kingdom Metazoa; phylum Chordata; class Actinopteri; order Cyprinodontiformes; family Rivulidae; genus Garcialebias; species Garcialebias charrua. Next base: position 16,396 of record JBBPBX010024349.1, on the reverse strand, counting down.
TCACACATTAAAATCCAAGCTAATCCACCAAAGAAAGCAAAGCTTCAAAGTGAATTTAGAGCAGCATTGATCAGCTTTAACAGTCACTGGTGGAGAAGCGGAGTCAAACAGAATAGACGTGCACTACCTCAGTGGCAGAAAGCCTCTTCTCTCCGCTGTCACTGCCCACTCCCGAGTCGCTGTCCTGCTTCCTCTGCTGCTCCATGTCCTCCACACTGCAGACACATCACACACTTCACACACCTGACACACACACTGGACTGGAGGAGCGTGTGTGGATCAGAGAGGAAAACAATCCAACGCCTCCTCCTCTCTCTCAGTTTAGGACTCCACAGCACTGTGGAAATCATCGCTGCATCATCAGATGTAACCTGTATGAATCCTGGCAAAAACCAATGCAGATTTGTTCCTGTCTTTGATTTTATACATCTACCTTATGTTTTGCTCGTTTTTTGATACTTTGTTTAAAAATAAAATAAAATAAATGTATTTCTTTCTTTTGTTTTTTCTCTTTTTTGTTTTCTATTGTTTAAGGAAATTCTACCACTGCTGTTCATTGTTCTTTAGTTTTAGCAGGTCGCTTTCGTAAATGAGCCCATGAGGTTCAATAAGATTTACCTGACTAAATAAAGGTTGAATGAAAGAAAAAAAAACTTTACTGGCTGATGACAAATATTTCATTACTGAAAGCTCCAAGTTCTGAACAAACCAACGATTAGAAGTTTTCAAAAGAGACAAGATTTATATTAACCACAAGGCAAGATTACATACATGATTACCATATTAATATTAGGGATGCACCGATCCACATTTCTCACTTCCGATCCGATACCGATACTTAAAAACTGGTTATCTACCGATACCGATACTTTTCCGATCCGATACTGTTCAGGTATGTGAATCTGTATAATGAAATTTTTGTGCTGAGACTATAAAGTTATGTGTATTTTGGAATGTTTTTTATACTATAAAGATTATACTGTTAACGTTTGTGAGTTTCCTGTTGTAAGGCTCAAGAGTGTCTTCATTGGTTTTAACTCACATAATGTTAAGACAGCAGTCACAGAATATGATGGAACACAAGTGCTCTTTGAAGCTGGATCGGAAATATCGGCAGGTTGGATCCGATATCCGATACTTAAATTATGCTGGTATCGGATACCGATACCGATACTGGATCGGATCTGCCCCATCCCTAATTAATATTATATTGTATATATTAGGGATGTTCCAATATTAATATGAGTACTGGTTTCTTACCATACTCATAAAAGTGACACAAAATTGCATTACCAATAAATAAATAAATAAATGCACAAACAACTGAACATGTAAGAAAGACAAACTAAAAACTGAGTCTAAAACAAATTGTTGTCCTGCCAAAGGATTTTTGAAGTCATGGATCAAACTTTCTTGAACTTTGAGAGGTAAGAGGAGCCGAGATGGGAGTAGAGGCAAGGCAGCTGACTCAAGACCCCAAAGTCCCAGGCTCTGTCCCCAGCCAGTCCCACATGCCGTGGTGTCTCTGAGCAAGACACCCAATCCCTAATTGTTCCCTGGGCGCTTACATAGCTGCCCACTGCTCCACCTGGGTGTATCCCAGGTGCGATGGGTTAAATGCAGAGACTAATTTCATCATTGTATGGGAACATACAATGATGACAACACACAACTGTTATTATTATTATAAAACTTTGATGGCTGCTATTTACAAAATGTTATGCGGCTGCCATCGTGAGCCCAGGTTGCATCAGCACGAGCATCGAGCGTAAAACAATGACCACATCTTTCATGCGAGTTCACTCGCTGTGGAAACCCCTGCAGCTGAAACAAACTTACTTCATGTAGACCTAGACACAGGCTTGGTGTATTTACTAATACACCATAGACACAAGTATACATAATATAATTCATACATTTAACAGTCTACACTGGGTTAGTAGCTACTGTCGAGACAGGCAGATATTGAAAATAAACATCTTATTTAGGTTGTATATAATTTAAATTTAATATGATGAAGACATCTGACCAAAAACACCAGTAAGCTCTACAATCTACTGTGAACTCTTTTTTAAAAAAATGCATTCAGTTCCAGTTGTTATGGTCAAACTTTAGTTCACTCATGTGTATGAAATACTTATTTAAACTCACCCTGCTGCACCGTTATATTCTACCATGTTGGTGTTTACCATCACTCTTTAGGACATTGTAAATATTATAATTACTTTTTCACTCTTTTGGATTAAAGACAAAACGTTTCAACAAGCTTTTATTTTTTTTATTTGTTGAATTCATCCAGAGGACCTGAATTAATTTTTAAAAACTTTTCTACCAGGATTACAGAGCATGCATCAGGATAAATCAGCAAAACTTTACAGATTTAACTAGCACGCTCTGCTGTTTGTTAACTTGAGAAGAACAAGGCAAAACATTGCCAAATTAATTTTAACTGATTGTAATTAAAACAATACTTTGTTGATAGATGCACCAGGAAATGGTGCTGCCAGGTTGAAACAGCCACCGCCCAATGGTCAGAGAATAATACAGTACCTTCATATTAACCCTGTGTAACAATGAACATTTTGACACTAATACAGTAATGGTTAAGAACACAAATGTTGGGAAAGGAACTGCAGCACAAGACAGATTGCAAGACACTTTGTAAGTTTGTGATGCAACACCAACGTTACCATGGTGACTGACCTGCCAGTTGAGGGACGTAGGCCGAGACGCTCGATAACCGGAAAGTAAAGAGAGTCTGGCATCTTCTCACTGCGACATGCCTCAATGCTTAAATACTTGAATATATGAACTTTACCCTTTATGCAGATCTGAAGGAACAGAAGAAAAAAAAACAATCATACTAAAGTCAAAGATCATCTTAATTTTTTAAAATTTCAATCTCAACCATTTTCCTCTGACTGTGGACTCATTGAACTTATTTTTCCTTGCTAATGTGTCACAAATCATTAAACTGTGACCAAAACCCACTGCAGATAACATCACAAAACATGCTGCCAGTACAGAATTTACAGTAACTTGGGTCATACATTGGGTAAATTATATATCATATTAGGTGAACTTTGAATTATACACACATATCCACTAAATAAAAACATTAGTAGCCTACTGTACTGTAATTGCAGGTATAAAAGCCACTACCTTTTTCTCACACTTTGTACCCCACAGTTTATATGCAGGAGCGTCTTATTTATGTATTTTTTCCCCATAATTTTCAAAATGTATATTTGTACATATTTGAAGACCCACTTGTTCAAAAAAGCTTTCAGTGTGTGACTTTTATTACTTTTGGTATTTTAGTATGTAGCTTTTTTGTTTACATTGCCTCCTTCTATTGCTGTTGCATTTATTCTATTTTCACTGATTTATTGTACCAGTTTATACATTTTTTTCACCCTGTTAAGCACCTTGGTCAATGCAAGGCATTGTAGGAAGGTGCTATACAAATAAAGTTTATTATTATTATTTTGAAGGACTGACGTTTGTTCTCTGGGGAAGGCTGATGGGGGCCCCCCAGAAAATGTTGCAGTGGCCGTGGAGCGTCTCTGCTGCTGGCGGTGGAACCGGCTCTGTTATTGCCAGCGGCCAGGTCTCCGAGCAGGGCGGGAGTCCGCTCGGGGGAAGGTCGCTTGTTTCTGCACCTGTTCCAGGGCATCGGATGACTGCAGCTGGTTCAGGACTGACTGAAAATGAGGTCCAAAGAGGCCAGGACACAGGACCTTCCAGGAGTTCTTTTTTAACATCCTCTGGGATGGACAGGGACAGTTTCAGCCACATCTGTCTCTGCAGCAACATTGCCCAGGACGTGATGCGGGCGAAGCACGCTGCAAGCGTTACACACAGGCTGGTGATCGTGTCCGCCACTGTGCTGATCTGGTCCAGCACTGTGGAGAATGGGTTTGGTTCCTTCACCTCTTTAGCTATGCTAAGGGCTAGCATTGCAATGTTGTTGGTTGCTGCCTCCACCTGCAACAAGCACTGATGAATTCTGTCCATCAGCTTCACGGTGATCTGGTCACCGGAGGATGGCGGGGTGATTCGTCGGCCGACGTATTTCGCTGCTATTACCCCAAAGACCGCCGACAAACTGGGTTCTAGGGGAGGGACGGTGGCAAAGCCATGGTCCGTGAGCCCTTTGACTTTGGTGATGGCCACGTAGAAGGCGACCGGAGCCCTCAGCTTTAAGGGGTAGTTGGCTGAACCCAGGAGGATGGCGGACACAGTCGGGAAACCGGGCCAGATGGGGTCCTGGTGTCCAGTGTGCTGAGTGGCAAACCTTCCCACCAAAAGGGTTGAGGTGGTCTGGGCCACCAGTTCGGGCACTTCCAGGTCACAGGTTCTCGCCCACCTCCTGATTATCTCCGGGAGCTCGTGAAGCAGAGTGGTGGATGAACCCATGGCACTCGGGGAGGAAATCATTGATGGCAACACGGGCTCCAAACCTCCTGTAAGGCAGGATGGAGTGTGGCTGCTAGCTGTTTCAGCTTCAGAGGAGGACGTGTTCGCGAACTCCATGTCCATGGAGTTCAAAAATTTGTAAAGCGAACAGTCCTCCCTCGGTTAAAACTTGTCCTCCTTAGAGGAAAAGAACTCACACCGGCGCTGCTTCTCCTCAGCCGAAAAAAGTTTACAGGTTGGACAGGAGAAGAGCGGATACAAAGCTTGCCAAGCGTGGTCAGCTCCCAGGCAGCTTTCACACAAGACGTGCAGGTCCGTCGATAAAATGTAGCCCATCTGGCACACGGGATACAGACGGATGGTCTTTGATTTTTTTAATTGAAGTCATCGTTCTTCTTCTTCTTTTCTGTTATTCTGTCGTAGAAGTAGTGTTCTTCGTGTTGGCTGAAGAAAACGGAGGTCCAACTCCGTTCCAGATGCAATTTATAACGGACCAGGTGGGGCCCACACAGCAGGTGGGCATAGACTAGAAGTTTTCAGTGTTTGGTAGGGATGTAACGAGATCTCGTTGTACGAGATCTCGCGATATTAAACTCCCGCGATATCTCTCGTTGAGAGGTAACGTTGTCTCGCGAGTCGCTAATGCTAATGCTAGCAGAGCCCCTAGCAAGTCAGCGTCACGGACAGCATGGCTTCGCCGGATGAAGTTGCTATAGAAGACGCCCCAACTACTGATGGAGGGTCCCGGTGCCGCAGACGCCTCTACATTGATGGAGGGTCCCGGCGCTGCCGACGCTGCCCCGAATGTAAAGACACGCGTGTAAACACCGGTGTGACCGGTGTTGCCAGATAGAGTCCCACCCACCCAAAGCACTCTTTACCCGCAAAAGTCAGAAGGAAAATCGCGGTGAACCGCCCAATCTGGCAACACTGGTGAGTGACGGCTGCAGATTCAGTGCTGATGCGGATATTTATGTTCAATTTTTGGAAAGTCCTGCGTGAATATCTATTTTTTTTAAACAAAGTTGAACGTTCTAAGGTCTAAGGAGATTCAATCAGTAAAATGAAGACATCAGTTGAGTTTGTAATACATGTTAAAACAGAATAAAAGCCTTTTTGTGGCATAAAACCGATCTTTGAAGTTTTCTTGAACTAACATTAAAATCTCGTCTCGTTCTCGCGAACTCTGTATTTTGTCTCGTCTCGTCTCGAGAGTTTTGTGTATTATTACACCCCTAGTGTTCGACGCACTGCACATGGGTAAACCCAGTAGTGACAGCTTTAAAGGGCCTAGCTTACATGAAATAGAACAGCTGTTGCTAACAAAAGTGTTTACCAATGTTACCAATGGTGGTTTATCAATGGTACTAATTTAATGAATATTTACCGCATTCTACCAGTACTTCATGTGACTTCTGGTCACATGACCTTGATAAGACTCTGGGTAATATTTACAGGTAAATAATGTTTTAATAATTTCAGTTACATAGGTGTTTGGCACGGTTCTGTCCAGTGATTATGCTTAGATATTGATTGTGTTAGTTTTGAAGGTATAATGGTTGTAACCATGAGTCAGACAGCAAAGCTTCATGGAGACTTGTCACGATCTTGCAGTCTAAGCATGAGTTGAAAGCAAGCTATATTCTGTGAAACGCTATCTCTTGGCTGATTCTTGTACTACAACAAGAAAGCTGCATACAGCCGGGAAAGACTATGGGGAATAGTGCCTGACGATGAATGGTAGATGCCCACGGCTAAATAACCAGAGTGTCTTACTTATGTACAAAATTATGATTTATCTTATATTTAATAAGTGCGGCTTGGAGACAGGTGCGTCTTAAAACCCGAGATTAATGGTATATGTAGTTCTGTGGAAAACCTCTTGTATGGGCAAATGCTTTTTAAAGTTGTATATTTCCAAATGTCTGACATCATTAACATACAATTATGAAAAGTTGTAAAAGTGAAATCAAGTCTTGTGAAAGAATGACTGAATAAATGTGTGCAGGTACCTGTGCAGGTGGACTCTGCAGTGGATTGTTCTCTAACTGTAGGGATTGGAGCTGCTTCATTTTCCTGTAGCACACTGGGATGGTGGACACCTTGTTACAGGACAAATCAAACTTCACCAGAGGAAGGTCAGCCAGGTCTGTAGGAGGACACAAAAGAAGCAAAAGTTAAAAAAAATTGGACTAAATAACTTTGGTTTTCTGTGTTTAAGTAAATAATCAAAAACAGTGCTGTGCAAACAGATGACAGCCTTAGAAACTGTAAGTTACTTTCACTGAGAATATTTGAGCAATTATTCTATAATTCTATTTTATTCTTTACTGCACTATCACTGGCCATTTGACACCTTGATAGTACTGAGTTGTAACGAACCGACCGTGACATGAGTGGGACCCACTTTGGAATTCATAATTGCCCTAATTCTTTGTGGGACCGATTCAATTAGAAATGAAAAAACATTCCTCAGAGAGTTTGGTTTGCTTGTTTTCTATTCACCTTCTTCCTGGGAGATCTACTGTATAAATTATTCAATAACTTCCTGTCAGACAGGAAGTAGCAGTAAGTATTGATACCATGATACTGGAGCACAGACCCCAGTTTATTCGAAAGTAATTTACTTTCAGTTCAGCAGATAATACTGTTTTTGTTTTGTTCACATTTATTTAACAACCATAAAGTTTACTAAAATAACCGTGCTGAGTGCAGGTACCTGTTGTGTTCACGACTGCACCAACAATCAGACCAAACTAAATCAGTGGCTACAACAACAGAGTTTTGAACATGGACCCAAAACAAAAATAGTGTTCCTGTGAAAAGAGGTATAGTTTCTATCTCCTACCTACAGATGAGGAATTAAGAAGAATGTGGCTGAAGTATCTGAACTTGAAGAGACCATTCAAACTGCTGTATGTGTGCTCATTTCACTTTATTGACAAACGGCCGAAAGAGGAAAACCTGCATCCTACTTTGTGTATGGACTACAATAAACCACCAGAGAAGAGACGCTGGATCCTCAGAAGGATTAAAAATGGTGACGAGAATATCAGGTGGGACTTTCAAGTAGGAGGGACCAGACAAAATGCAGCCCAAAGACCCCTATGAAGATTAAAATTAATGGAACAAATGTTCCCTCACCCGGATGTGGGTCACCGGGGCCCCATTGTGGAGCTGAGCCTGGACGTGGGGAACGATGGTAAGTGCCTGGTGTCTGGGCTTTTATCCATGGAGCCCGGCCAGGCATAGCTCGAAAAGGAGACATGGATCCCCCTTCCCATGGGCTCACCACCTGTGGGAGGGGCCAAGGAGGTCGGTGCAATGTGGGATGGGTGGTGGCCGAGGGCGGGGACTTTGGCGGTCTGATCCTTGGCTACAGAAGCTGGTTATTGGGACGTGGAATGTCACCTCTCTGGTGGGGAAGGAGCCTGAGCTAGTGTGTGAGGTTGAGAGGTTCCGGCTAGAAATAGTCGGACTCACCTCGACGCATGGCTCTGGAACCGGTTTCCTTGAAAGGAGTTGGACACTCTTCCACTCTGGAGTTACCCCTGGTGAGCGGTGCAGAGCAAAAGTGGGAATACTTTTTGCTCCCCATCTTGGTGCCTGTACATTGGGGTTCACCCTGGTGAACGAGAGGGTAGCCTCTAGGGCTGCAACAATGAATCGATAAACTCGATAAAAATTGATTATTAAAAGTGTTGGCAATTAATTTAATTATTGATTTGTTGTGTCGCTCGATTATGCGTCTTTCACGGCGCTGCGGAGCCCTTTTGTTCTCCGGTAGAGCATTGTCAATGCTGGTTGCTTGAATAATAATTTTAAAAAAACTGTAGCGCGAGTTGAACAGAGCTAGGGGGGATGCGGACACAGAGCAGAGGTGGTGTTTTCAAAGGAAATTAAGTACATTTTACAAATGACAGACACAAAGAAAACTGTTCGACCCAAGTCCTCCAAAGTGTGGGAGCACCTGACGTTTCACAAAGTTAAAAACTGCGCAACATGCAACTTTGAAAAGTGACGATACAACACGGGAGAACCAAGGAGATAAACATAAACATGTCGGAGTTACGAGGAGGATGAAGGAGCTCAGCAGATATAGCACATCTCACTCCCAACTCGTCGTGTTGGCAAGTGAGTCTCTACAATATCCAACATTTGTTCTTTTTACAAGTGAGAAAATTTAGCATCAGTCTCTCTGTTAGAGCTATCCACTGACCACTACCTGGTGGTGAGTTGGCTCCAATGGTGGGGGAGGATGCCAATCAGACCTGGCAGGCACAAATGTATTGCTGGGAACATCTGGCAGAGTCTCAAGAGATGGATCCCACCTCCGGGAGAGCTTCAAACATGTCCCGGGGAGGCGGTGGACATGAAGTCTGAGTGGGCCATGTTCCGCACCTTTATTGTTGAGGTGGCTTTATCGGAGCTGTGGCCGTAATGTTGTTGGTGCCTTTCGCAGCGGTAACCCTTGAACCTAGCCTGGTTAAAACCAGACCCTTGTCCTTCACTTCGCTTTGGACTAGGGTCTGGCATTTCTCCCATAGACAACGATTTCTCCGGTCGATTTTTGACCGGACCAATCAGAGAACAGAAGGTGGAGTTTTGTTAGTTTAGCCTGGCGAGGTCCAGGCTATCAGATAAATAGCTCAGAAACCACTCGGTGGATATTTTTTCTGCTACCAGTGTGTAATTATATGGCTCTAATTTACTGACTGTTGGCCTGGATGAAACATTTGAGATAAAATTCGATTTTTTATCATTTATTTTCGTAGCGCACCCGAGGCTGTTTGGAAAATGTCAAACCGAAACTATTTAAATCCAGCAGATTTGACCATTTCGTGAATTGATTTAGGAACTGTTAAGCTCAGGAACACTTCTGATATAACGTCAGCTAAGAAATATATTTTTTCTCAGCAAAGAAATAATAGTTTTTTACCTTGTTTTCATGAAAATTCCTTCGTGGCGGCAGCCATTTTAACTGACGACGTCAGTCGACGTCGTTCAAAACTCTGCCTTCTGTTCTCTGATTGGTCCGGTAATCCGCCTTCTGTTCTCTGATTGGTCCGGTCAAAAATTGACCAGAGAAATCGTTGTCTATGGGAGAAATGCCAGACCCTAGTACAAAACGAAGTGAAGGACAAGGGTCTGGTTTTAACCAGGCTACCTTGAACCCAGTGGTGGACACTGGTGGTGAGGGATGCTGTCAGGGTGAAGAAGGAGTCCTATCGGACCTTTTTGGCCTGAGGGATCCCGGAAGCAGTTGATGGGTATCGGCAGTCCAAGCGGCATGTGGCTTGGGTGGTCGCCGAGGTAAAAACTCAGGCATGGGAGGAGTTTGGAGAGGCTGTGGAATATGATTTTCATACGGCTTTGAAGCAATTCTGGAAAGTGGTACACTACCAACACCGTTTATAGTGGAGGTGGTATGCTGCTAACCTCAACTCGGGATGTCATGGGTCGGTAGGCAGAATACTTCGAAGGTCTCCTCAATCCCACCGGCACGTTTTCCACTGAGGAAGCAGAGCCTGAGGACTTTGGGTCGGGCTCTCTAATCTCTGGTGCTAAAGTCACTGAGGTGGTTAAAAAGCTCCTCGGTGGCAGGGCCCCAGGGATAGATGAGATTCGCCTGGAGTTCCTTAAGGCTCTGGATGTTGTAGGGTTATGTTGGCTTACGTGACTCTACAATATTGCGTGGACATCGGGGGCAGTTCCCTGGATTGACAGACTGGGGTGGTGTTCCCCCTATTCAAAAAGGGGGACCGTAGATTGTGTTCCAACTATAGGGGGATCACACTCTAAAGCCTCCCTGGTAAGGTCTATTCAGGGGTTCTGGAGAGGAGGGTCCATCAGATAGTCGAACCTTGGATTCAAGAGGAGTAGTGCGGTTTTCGTCCTAGTCGTGGAACACTGGACCAGCTCTACACCCTCAGCAGGGTCCTGGAGGGTGCATGAGAGTTTGCTCGACCAGTCTACATGTGCTTTGTGGACTTGGAGAAGGCATTTGACTGCTTCTCTCAGGGAACCCTGTGGGAGGTACTCCAGGAGTATGAGGTACCAGGCCATTTGATACGGGCTGTGAGGTCCCTGTATGACTGGTGTCAGAGCTTGGTCCCCATTGCCAGCAGTAAGTCAGGCTCGTTCCCGGTGAGAGTTGGACTCCACCAAGGTTGTCCTTTATCACAGATTCTGTTCATAACATTTATGGACAGAATTCTAGGTGCACCCAAGGTGTTGAGGGGATCCGTTTTTGTGACCTTAGGATTACGTCTCTGTTTTTTTCAGATGATGTGGTCTTATTGGCTTCATCAGGTCGTGATCTACATCTTTCACTGGAGCAGTTTGCAGCCGAATGTGACGCAGCCGGGATGAGGATCAGTTCCTCGAAATCCGAGGCCATGGTGTTGAGCCGGAAAAGGGTAGAGTGTCCTCTCCGGATCGAGGAGGAGGTCCTTCCCTAAGTGGAGGAGTTCAAGTATCATTGGGTCTTGTTCACGAATGAGGGAAAAATGTAGCGAGAGATCAATAGGCGGATAGGTGTAGCATCTGCAGTGAAGGGGGCACTGTTTGTCGGTCTGTCATGGTGAAGAGAGAGCTGAGTCAAAAGGCAAAGCTTTCAATTTACCAGTTGATCTATGTTCCTACCCATCTATGGTCATGACCTTTGGGTTGTGACCGAAAGAACGAGATCACGGATACAGGTGGCCAAAATGAGTTTTCTCCGCAGGGTGTCTGGGCTCTCCCTTAGAGATAGGGTGAGAAGCTCGGTCATATGGGAGGGACTCAGAGTAGAGCCGCTGCTTCTCCACATCGAGAGGAGCCAGTTGAGGTGGCTCAGGCATCTGGTTAGGATCCCTTCTGGATGCCTCCCTGAGGTGTTTGACACGTTCCACCGGGAAGAGACCCAAGGGAAGACCCAGGACATGCTGGAGGGACTATGTTTCTTGGCTGGCCTGGGAACGCCTTGGTATTTATCCAGAGGAGCTGGCCCAAGTGACTGAGGAGAGGGAAGTCTAGGCCTCCTTACTTAAGCTGCTACCCCTGCGACCCAACCCCGGATAAGTGGAAGAAAATGGATGGATTGATGGATTTCAAGTGTATGAAGAGCACAGCATTATAGTATTTGTTCATCTTCATATTATGATTTTCTCTGTAATTAACCCAAGCTCAGTGATGGAAGACTTTAAAGGGGACCAAAGATGCAAAATTATTGGTCCTATAAATTTTTATGGTATGTCTGTGGGCTATCCAGACCATGTTCATTCAATTTAATGTACAAAATAATTCTTAGATCATAAAATATCCCCTTTCTAGTTGTGCCTTTTCTGACTTCTGTTCTGAACGAGCTGTTTATGATAAGGCCACGCCCTTCAAAAATCTGTTTACATTAACTCCGCCCTCCAAAGGGGACCCTGAGTCAGACCCAGAGGCAGACGCCATTTTGGGCAGGGCAAATGAGGCGCTGACGCGTCGCGTAGGCCGCTGAGAAACATCCATAAGTTCACCCTCCATGTTAAAAACTCTTCGTCTGACTCTTCGAAAACAAGCAATAAGGCTGCAGAGTAACACACTGGCTGCTAACTGCTATACACGCTCTCTCTAGCGGGGACCGCTTTTTTCACGGACCACATCCGGCGCTGAACGGATATGGTCCGTGAGCAGTCGTCCGGTTGATTTAAGAGCCCGTAAATAAGTTTTTTTGTTTTTACTGATAGATAATTAGTTATTAGCGGTACTGCATTTTAACAACAACGAAACATCGAACTCTGAGATGAACTCAGGAAAAACAACCGTGATGTCTTTTATACTGAAGTGGGTGGAGCATCACCAGGGGTTGCTTGGTGAGGGGCTGGACTCAAGGTGGGGGGGGGGGATTATCCTGCAGCTTGTGACATCACAAGCTGCAGGATTTGAAAACGAGACATTTATATCATATATTTTATTTATATATTGGGCAGCACGGTGGCACAACTGGTAGAGCTGCTGCCTCTCAGCGAGAAGGTTGCCGGTTCAAATCCCGGTCCGGGGCCTTTCTGGGTGGAGTTTGCATGTTCTCCCCGTGCATGCGTGGGTTTCCTCCGGGTACTCCGGTTTCCTCCCACAGACCAAAAAACATGCATGTTAGGCTGATTGGTGACTCTAAATTGACCCTAGGTGTGAGTGAGAGAGTGGATGGTTGTTTGGTGTGAGTGAGACAGGTCCCTCTTGTAAATGAGTCCCCGTGACTCAACGAGGCTAGCCTGTATAAATAAAGGTTGAATGAATCACAGAAAAATAAATATACTTAGAGTAAATATACCACTGGGTGCATTGTTTTGGCCCTAGGACTGTTTTTTTAAGAAGTACATAACCAAAGTTGAGTAAAAAAAACATTAAAAAGTGAATTTTGAATATTTGGTCCCCTTTAAGGCTTTGGCTGGGCTCTATGTCTGCTTTAATGTCAAAAAGATTGTGTCCCACCTCTTTTAACAAAACACACCAACCTTAATACTGTGTAGATACTAGGGCTGGGTGACATGGACCAAAATTAATAGCTCAAATTTTTTTAACCAAAATCACGATATACTACATATATCTCAACATTTTTTCTTTCCATAAAATAATAACAAACATATGTTTGAGTCAAAGTTTTGTCCTAATTGTCACACAGGCATATTTATTAACACCGTAGCTGTACAAAATGAATGCCTCAAAAATAAGCTATTTACATATAGGCTATTCAATAGTTTATGTTTTAGACATCGATATACATATATTAAATAATAATCCTCTTCAGCTTGAGGCAGCTGTGGTTGAGAGGCTAGAGCAGTTGTCCTCCATTGGGAGAGTTGGAGGTTCAATTCCACCAGCAGTCACATGCTGGAGTGTTCCTGAAACTTCTCATTACAGTACCTCTGGTGTGTGACTCATCAGTGTATGAATTTGATAAAACTCTAATTATTCTTTGTAGAGATCTAGTAGAGTGCTGTTTAAATGGGTAAATAAGGCACAGATTGTGTAGTAAAGAGCTTTGAATGTCTTGATAAGATAGAAAGGTGCTTTATAAGTACCAGTACAGTCCATTCAGATGTGCAGCCTTCACGTTAGTCAGCCTGTGTGAAGCTGCAGTGGTGAGTATCCACTTGGAACCTTGAAGTTCCCAGCTCCATCAGATCTGACTCCTTGAAATAAAACACAGTTCAGAGCTCATTTAGCCGTGCTGTGTGCCTTTTTAGAGGAATAGATAGAGGAAGCACAACATTAATAAAGCAGCAGTTTATCATATCGCTAAAGATACGGTCCATAGCGGCTTAAGGACTGTATCTTTAGCGATATGATAAACTGCTGTTTTGTTAATGTCGCGCTTCCTCTCTGTGTTCCTCTAAAAAGGCGCACAGCACGGCTAAATGAGCTCTGAACTGTGTTTTATTTCAAGGAGTCAGATCTGACGGAGCTGGTAGCTTCACACATGCTAGCTGCTCTGTTTACTAAACGGCTTCTTCTGCCCGAGTGCCCGCCCACACTGGAGAAGCAGGAAGGGGAGGGGGAGTGCAGCAGAGGGCTGTGTGTGTAGAAGGAGGGGGCGCCTGGGAGAAAGAGACAGCAGGATTTCCAAGTACAAAGTATAAAACTATATCGTTTATATCAAGATAGTCTCAACTTATATCGCCAAAAAAATGTTCTTGATATTTTAAAAATATCGAGATATCGCTCAGCCCTAGCAGATACTAATACACCTCAGAGCTTTTCAGGTTGTTCATCACTTCACCGTCGGAACCGATTCAGTGAAGTAGATAAATATGCTTGTAGATGCGGCTAAATATGCTAGTAGATGTAGCTAACTTTGCTAGTAGATTTACTGATAGCTAAATATGCTTGTAGATGTAATCTGCAGCCAGTTCTTCAGCTCGTCCTCCATCCCTCGTTCTCAGCAGGCTGCAGTATGATTATATTGTCTTGTTGGAGCTTTGACAGGTGGTGTTCCTACATGTTTAAATTAAATCAACAATGCTCAGAGAAACTGCATTAGCTCATACTCATAGATCATACATTTGTTTTGTTATCTACCTGGATGATTGAGCCTACAAACCTTTTTTTAATTAGCTCATACTGTTCACACATAAGCAAACACTGGTTCTGGTCCGCACCGGAAGTCATGCCCATAATTCATGCAAGGCATCATGGGGGCTAGGAATAAGGTGGTTGGAGCAATGCAGCTGTTATTTTCAGATCTTTGTAAATGTTAACAGCAGACCAGCTCATTGCTTCTGTTAACTTCTTTGTGGGAGCAGCTGTGGGTGAGTGGTTAGAGCAGTCATCATCCAATGGGAGAGTTGGGGGTTCGATTCCACCAGCAGTCATATGTTGAAGTGTTTCCTCATTGCCTCTGATGTGTGTCCCATTGGGGTATGAATGTGAACTAAAGCTCAGATTAGTCTCTACAGATTCATATCCTCTTTGTAGAGCTCTAGTAGAGCGCTGTATAAATGTGTGTGTATGGAGGTAAATGACGATACTGAGTTATTGGGGAAAACTAGCCTGGTTAAAACCAGACCCTTGTCCTTCACTTCGCTTTGTACTAGGGTCTGGGATTTCTCCCATAGACAACGATTTCTCCAGTAGATTTTTGACCGGACCAATCAGAAAACAGAAGGCGGAGTTTTGTTAGTTTAGCCTGGCAAGGTCCAGGCTATTCAGATAAATAGCTCAGAAACCACTCTGTGGATATTTTTTCTGCTACCAGTGTGTAATTATATGGCTCTAATTTACTGACTGTTGGCCTAGATGAAACATTTGAGATAAAATTCGATTTTTTATCATTTATTTTCGTAGCGCACCCGAGGCTGTTTGGAAAATGTCAAACCGAAACTATTTAAATCCAGCAGATTTGACCATTTTGTGAATTGATTTAGGAACTGTTAAGCTCAGGAACACTTCTGATATAACGTCAGCTAAGAAATATATTTTTTCTCAGCAAAGAAATAATAGTTTTTTACCTTGTTTTCTTGAAAATTCCTTCGTGGCGGCAGCCATTTTAACTGACGACGTCAGTCGACGTCGTTCAAAACTCCGCCTTCTGTTCTCTGATTGGTCCGGTCAAAAATCTACCAGAGAAATCGTTGTCTATGGGAGAAATCCCAGACCCTAGTACAAAGCGAAGTGAAGGACAAGGGTCTGGTTTTAACCAGGCTAGGGGAAAACCAATAATGACATGTTCTTGTTTTTAGTTTTCTACAATGCCTTAGAACCTAGCTGTTTGTTACATGTTTTTAAAGCCACTTTATTTTCAGTTGTTATTCTCAACTTGTACACATCCTTTTATGATTGTCTATTGTTGTCTTTGTTGTTCCACTGTTGTCATCACTCATTGTTAAAATAAAGTCTCTCTTGTAAATGAGTCCTTGAGTCTCAGTGGGATTAACCTGTATAAATGAAGGTTCAACGAAAAAAAAACCTGCTAATTTTGCAAGTTTTCTCACCTACAAAGAATGGAAAGGTCTGTAATGTTTATCATAGGTTCATTTCAACTGTGAGAGACAAAATCTAAGAAAGAAAAAAAAAATCAGAAAACCACACTGAACAGAACAGTCTGTATGAGTACATTAAAGTCCATGACCCACCATGTTTTCAAATTGCATCGCCATTAATATGTATTAGTTTATTTTAAAATAAAACAGGAGCGTTTATTTATATTGTAGAGAAATAACGCTAAATGTGTTATTTCATGATTTATAGCAGATTTTTGCAACAGCTCTGGGAAAATCTGCCCCTCTCCATATATGGGCATTGACATCACTGAAGTATCCGCCTTGGAGTTATAGGCGGAGTTATAACAAGCATGCATAAACTTCTGTGTGGGACAAACGTCAGACTTTTACAAGTACAGTAGTCGTGTTGTGACATTTTAATATTTCGTCAGTAATAATTGTTCAACTGGCTGCTGATCAGCACAGCAGCACCACCTCCCTCCTGCTCAGAGAGAAGAAAAAAAGCAAAA
>JBBPBX010024348.1:19438-30672 GCA_038048925.1 Garcialebias charrua | reverse complement strand
GTGGTTCAAGACAAGAAAGTTCATTCTCAATAGTCCAGGTATCAAATCCGCTCATTCTCAATCAGTTCATCTGGACAGTTTCTTTTTAGTAGAAACGTTTCACCCTCACTCCAGAGGGCTTCGTCAGTCAGAGTAGTCCCAAGCACACTGAAGTTACCCCACCAAGTAAACAACTTAAGTGGACCAACCAGTTTGCTGTAGCCAAGATGGTTTCTGGGGGCTGTCCTGTCCCTCGTCGACTCCTCCCAGGCAGGCAGACATGTCCAAAGTGGTTCAAGACAAGAAAGTTCATTCTCAATAGTCCAGGTATCAAATCCTCTCATTCTCAATCAGTTCATCTGGACAGTTTCTTTTTAGAGAAACGTTTCACCCTCACTCCAGAGGGCTTCGTCAGTCAGAGTAGTCCCAAGCACACTGAAGTTACCCCACCAAGTAAACAACTTAAGTGGACCAACCAGTTTGCTGTAGCCAAGATGGTTTCTGGGGGCTGTCCTGTCCCTCGTCGACTCCTCCCAGGCAGGCAGACAAGAAAGTTCATTCTCAATAGTCCAGGTATCAAATCCTCTCATTCTCAATCAGTTCATCTGGACAGTTTCTTTTTATAGAAACGTTTCACCCTCACTCCAGAGGGCTTCGTCAGTCAGAGTAGTCCCAAGCACACTGAAGTTACCCCACCAAGTAAACAACTTAAGTGGACCAACCAGTTTGCTGTAGCCAAGATGGTTTCTGGGGGCTGTCCTGTCCCTCGTCGACTCCTCCCAGGCAGGCAGACATGTCCAAAGTGGTTCAAGACAAGAAAGTTCATTCTCAATAGTCCAGGTATCAAATCCGCTCATTCTCAATCAGTTCATCTGGACAGTTTCTTTTTAGTAGAAACGTTTCACCCTCACTCCAGAGGGCTTCGTCAGTCAGAGTAGTCCCAAGCACACTGAAGTTACCCCACCAAGTAAACAACTTAAGTGGACCAACCAGTTTGCTGTAGCCAAGATGGTTTCTGGGGGCTGTCCTGTCCCTCGTCGACTCCTCCCAGGCAGGCAGACATGTCCAAAGTGGTTCAAGACAAGAAAGTTCATTCTCAATAGTCCAGGTATCAAATCCGCTCATTCTCAATCAGTTCATCTGGACAGTTTCTTTTTAGAGAAACGTTTCACCCTCACTCCAGAGGGCTTCGTCAGTCAGAGTAGTCCCAAGCACACTGAAGTTACCCCACCAAGTAAACAACTTAAGTGGACCAACCAGTTTGCTGTAGCCAAGATGGTTTCTGGGGGCTGTCCTGTCCCTCGTCGACTCCTCCCAGGCAGGCAGACATGTCCAAAGTGGTTCAAGACAAGAAAGTTCATTCTCAATAGTCCAGGTATCAAATCCTCTCATTCTCAATCAGTTCATCTGGACAGTTTCTTTTTAGAGAAACGTTTCACCCTCACTCCAGAGGGCTTCGTCAGTCAGAGTAGTCCCAAGCACACTGAAGTTACCCCACCAAGTAAACAACTTAAGTGGACCAACCAGTTTGCTGTAGCCAAGATGGTTTCTGGGGGCTGTCCTGTCCCTCGTCGACTCCTCCCAGGCAGGCAGACATGTCCAAAGTGGTTCAAGACAAGAAAGTTCATTCTCAATAGTCCAGGTATCAAATCCTCTCATTCTCAATCAGTTCATCTGGACAGTTTCTTTTTAGAGAAACGTTTCACCCTCACTCCAGAGGGCTTCGTCAGTCAGAGTAGTCCCAAGCACACTGAAGTTACCCCACCAAGTAAACAACTTAAGTGGACCAACCAGTTTGCTGTAGCCAAGATGGTTTCTGGGGGCTGTCCTGTCCCTCGTCGACTCCTCCCAGGCAGGCAGACATGTCCAAAGTGGTTCAAGACAAGAAAGTTCATATTGAGAATGAACTTGTCTTGTCTTGAATTAAATCTTATCAATTCTGCCCCTTCTTAACAAAATCAATTCAAACAATCAATTCAAGCAATAATCACAAATAATACAACAAAACCCAAAACATATCACAATTATTCTTTATAGTTTTCGCTAATATTAACTAACTTAAATGTATCTCGTCAGCATTATATTCTTTATCCTTTTCTTAAATACAAATAATGATTCCTCATTTTTAATATCATTATTCAAACCATTCCATAGATCAATTCCCCTCATTAAAGTAGACCTACCCCGTGAAAAAGACTTCTGGACAGAAGTCGAAACGTTTTCTGCAACAAATAAAGTCTAGTTGATCCTGTATTGAACGCCTTTTTTGATTTTATCATGTCCTGGACGACTGAGAATCTTCACCAGCATATTGTTCTAAACTTTGGCTTAACAAAAATATCAGTTCCTTTTAAATTATAGCAACTGCTCCTTTTTACAAAATACTCTTGTACGTTCGATGGTAAATTGTGATTCTTAGCCCTGTACATTAGTAATAGAATAAAGTAGTCCACCAAATCATAAAACTTGAGTAATTTCAGTTGATGAAATAAAATACTTGAAGGATGACAATAATCTTTTCTTGAGATAATTCGTACAGCTCTTTTTTGTAAAATAAAGATAGATTTGGTTGCAGTTTTACAAGCTGTACCCCAGACACCAATACAATAAATTAAATTTGGCACAACAATTGTATTATACAGTAAACACAAAGCCTTGTCTGTCAGTAAGTCCCTCGTTTTATATAGTACTGCCATGGACTTAGACATTTTAGTTCTTACAAAATTTATGTTTTTTCCATGACAATTTATCATCGATAATCACACCCAAAAACTTTACTTCATTCACTCTTTGTATCTCCACACCATCAATCTTGAAAAGAAAATCCATAGTTGACTTTTTTTTACTAAATATCATATAATTAGTTTTTTCCACGTTCAGTGATAACTTGTTTAATTTAAACCAAGTTTGAATTTTGTCAAACTCCATCCATCCATATCATCCATCTTCTTCCGCTTATCCGGGGTCGGGTCGCGGGGTAGCAGCCTAAGTAGGGAGGCCCAGACTTCCCTCTCCCCAGCCACTTGGAGCAGCTCCTCCGGGGGAATCCCAAGGCGTTCCCAGGCCAGCCGAGAAACATAGTCCCTCCAGCGCGTCCTGGGTCTTCCTCTGGGTCTCCTCCCGGTGGGACATGCCCGGAACACCTCACCAGGGAGGCGTCCAGGAGGCATCCTAACCAGATGCCCGAGCCACCTCAACTGGCTCCTCTCGATGTGGAGAAGCAGGCAAAGGCAAAGCTCTCAATTTACCGATCGATCTACGTTCCCACCCTCATCTATGGTCATGAGCTTTGGGTTATGACCGAAAGAACAAGATCTCGGATACAAGCGGCTGAAATGAGTTTTCTCCGCAGGGTGGCTGGACTCTCCCTTAGAGATAGGGTGAGAAGCTCAGTCATCCGGGAGGGACTCGGAGTAGAGCCGCTGCTTCTCCACATCGAGAGGAGCCAGTTGTCAAACTCCATCTTCATTAATTCAAACGTCTGATTCAAGTCTCTACCCGAGCATAGAAAAGTAGTGTCATCTGCAAATAAAACACACCTTAGAATCCCAGACACCTTAATTAAATCATTTACATATAAAATAAACAACTTAGGGCCAAGCACTGAACCTTGTGGTACTCCACACGAAATACTGCATAGTTGAGATCTCACATCATCAATTTGTACAAACTGTTTTCTGCCCTTCAAATAACTAGATATCCACTGTATGGCTAGACCTCTAATACCGTACTGTTGCAATTTTTCAAGTAAAATGGTGTGGTCAATGGTGTCAAAAGCCTTTCTCAAATCAACAAACAGACCCATACAATACTGCTTATCATCTATTGCTGAAGTAACCTCTTCTATCAGTTCCATAAGAGCCAAACTTGTCGAATTATTTGATCTAAAACCATACTGACTATTACTCAAGATATTGTTTTTATCAAGAAACTTGTCCAATCTGGACACAAATAATTTTTCAAGGATTTTTGAAAACTGTGGCAACAAAGAAACAGGTCTATAATTATTAAATAAACATTTCTCCCCATTTTTAAAAATTGGAACCACCTTTGCAATTTTCATTTTTTCAGGGAATATACCTTTAGAAAGTGATAAATTACAGATGTGTGTAAATGGCTCTATAATATGACTTATTATCTCCTTCACAACCATCATATCCAAATCATCACAGTCTTTAGATCTTTTATCAGTAAATTGTCCAACAACCTTCATTATTTCTTCTTTAGTGGTTCCATTTAGAAACATACTGTTTACACCAGTGTTTTTCAACCTTTTTTGAGCCAAGGCACAGTGTTTGCATTGAAAAAATCCCGAGGCACACCACCAACCAAAATTGTAAACATCGATATACTGTATTCGCCTATATTAAATATATAGTCATTCTTATCAAAATGTCTTGAATAGGAATGAAATGAACACAAAAATGTATTTTTATCATGTTTTATATTTCTTATTTCAAATTGCACTTAACATGAAATTGCACTTAACATGCCTTGAAATAAACCTGAACAGTGCCACAACAATGTGGTCTTAAAATTAAAGAGGATGAAATTGCACTTAACATGCCTTCAAATACACCTGAACAGTGCCACAACAATGTGGTCTTAAAATTAAAGAGGATGAAATTGCACTTAACATGCCTTCAAATACACCTGAACAGTGCCACAACAATATGGTCTTAAAATTAAAGAGGATGAAATTGCACTTAACATGCCTTCAAATACACCTGAACAGTGCCACAAATTGTGGTCTTAAAATTAAAGAGGATGAAATTGCACTTAACATGCCTTCAAATACACCTGAACAGTGCTACCATTCTCTCTACATTTTACTCACTTAGTGTGACGCCTGTGCCTGTTTGGATGAACACAAAGCTGATATTCTGGCAGAAGAAAGACACACACGAAGCTCTTCCTCAACAGCTCTAAGTCTCTCTCTGCTTTTAGTTTTTATGGCAGTTAGGCTGGAGAAGCTCACTTCACACAGATATGTTGTGGAAAATGGGAGCAATGTCAAAATAGCTTTGTTTGCCAGAAAGGGGAACTCCTTGGCAGCAGTCAACCAAAAACTATCCAAAGGAAGATCAGCAAAGCTCAGCTTTAAACCACGATTTTGTCTCAGTTCAGTTCTTCCTGCTCCTGTAAAGTCATGTTCCTGCCAACATGCTGAGCTGTATGGGTCCCTAACAAAGTCATAGCATACCTGAACTGATGACTCAAAAGAGATGTAAGCCTCGCTGTACAGTCTCACGTTCACGGATTCTGCCTTCTTCTGATTTCCACTTGGGCCTTCATCTGGGTCCGAATTTTGTCCAGGGACCAGACCAGATTTAGTATTTTTTCTTTTGAAAAGTTTTCCATCGCTGTTTGTTTGAGAAGGTCCTCACTGTTTGTTTTGCTCACTGCTACAAACATGTCACGTTCATGTGCCGCTACTTCTCTTGTTTTAATGTGCGATGCTATGCTCCATACTGCCACCTATCGCGCGGTAAGGAAATTACACCAGTTAATAAAAAATTCATAATTTACTAATTTTACACGGAACACCAGACAATCTCTCGCGGCACACTGGTGTTCCGCGGCACACTGGTTGAAAAACACTGGTTTACACAACCACTGATTAAAAAACTCACTTGCTGTGTTGCCTGTTGCGTGTTTGTTTGTCCAGCACTTTGGTGTGGACTTGTTCCTGTTTAAAGTGCTTTATAAATAAAATGGTATGGTATGGTATGGTATTTTAGGAATTGAGGTTGCAAGATTAGATCCCACATTTACAAAATAATTATTGAAACCATTTACAATTTCTTTGTCATCATGAATTTCTACATTATTTTCCACAAAATGTTGTGACAATCCCATGTTAACCTTATGTTTATTTAGAACACTGTTAATTACTCTCCATGTCGCCCTCATATCACCACTGCATTTATGTAATAATTGACTATAGTATTCCCTCTTATGTTTTCTTATAATCCCTACTAACTTATTTTTGTACTTTAAAAAAAAAATCTTCAGCATCCTGTGTTCTAGACTTTATGAAACGTGAATATAGATTATTCTTTTTTTTACATGCATTCTTTAATCCATTAGTCATCCAAGGATGATCTACTTTTTTTATCCTTAATGTAGATTTTCTGCATACAATTTTTTTAAACAAATTTTCAAGGATCCTCATAAATTCATCGTAAGATTTGTTTACGTCATCAACATAAACTTCATCCCATTTTTGTATGTCTAGATCTTCTTTGAATTTGTCTAATGCTTTTTTTGATGTATTTATTATATTATGTTTTCTTTTAATTGTTGTTGGTTTACTATCATCACTTTTGTAAATTGAAAAAAAAAACGGTAAATGATCACTGATATCCATCATCAATATACCACTTATCACCTCCCCATCTGTTATGTTTGTGAATATATTGTCAATTAATGTTGCACTTTGGGTAGTAATTCTCGTCGGATTTGATATTAACGGATATAAATTTAAACTATACATTGAATTTACAAATATACTGATATTATTAGGATCTGCCTTGTTATCTAAATCAATATTGAAGTCACCACATAAGAAAACTTTTTTATTTTTGCTCTTAACTAACAACTCCAATATTTTATCATTAAATATCTCTATCTTTGAAGATGGTGATCGGTAGACACAGCTTATTATAATGTTTTTTCCACATTTGTTTATAATTTCCACTGTGATCATTTCCATCATATTGTCAACAACAATTGACATATCTTTAATTAATTTACATTTTATTTCCTTGTTTATAAATAAAGCCACTCCTCCGCCTTTTTTATTTTTCCTATTCATATGATGTAATTCATATCCTTCAATATGTATATTATTTATATTATCATCATTAAGCCATGTCTCCGACAATGCTATTATTTTGAAAGTTTTATTAATGTTTTTGAGATTATCTAACATGTATGATAAATTTGCATTTATACTTCTACAGTTTAGGTGAATTAAAGAAAGATCATCATCTGTTATATTCACATCAATAAACTGCTCTTCATTATAGTATTTACTTTCTTTTTTAGTTGGAAAAAGACCTCTCGAATTCCTCATCAACATTATATATTTTAGATATCGAATCATCATGCATCATCATTAACCGTGTGCTTCTTCATCATGTTGATTTACTTCATCATAACTTTGATTAGACATAACAGGACACAGACACCTTCTATACTATCCAAATTTTTCCAAATCTTTCACATCTTGTATCATTTTTGCCTGCGATCCTTCCTGTGCCCGTACCCAGATCTTTCCATTTCTTGTCCACGTAGACACTATCTTTTCCTTTTTCCTTAACAATCTTGCTTCGTGTGCAATAATTCCATTTTTTTTGGTCATATGTTCGTTTATATAAACATTTGTTCCCTTGAGTTTATTTGCTTGCATGATTACTGTATTTCTAGCTTTTCTACTAATAAATTTTACAACGATGACCGGTTTGGATTTTTCAACTTTGTTAGGCAAGTTATGACACAAAGATATGTCTTCAGAATTAATTTCTATTTTCTTATTTTGTAAAAAAGTCACAACTTGCTCTTCCAAAGATCGTTGTTCCTGTGAAGATGCATTTTCAGCAGTTCCATGATCACTGGTAGTGGTCTTTTTGTCTGAACGAGTTTTAATCACAAGACTGGATATTACGAGATTGTCTTGCCTTGCGTTTATTTCTAGTTCCTCCACTCTATGTTCAAGTTCCAGAATTTTTTTATCCTTCAAATTTGTAATCTTAATTATTTCATTTCATCCAGCAGAAGTTTCTGTTGGGTTGATACGTTCCTGAGCTCTTCACTCATAAAGTTCAGAGATTTTTTTATCTCCTCCAAATCATCCGTGTTAGTCTCCAACAGATCCTGTTTTTTTGTTTTAGATTTTGCCATTTCTGTACTCACAAAATGTGACACTCGCCCGTTGGTGTTGGTTTATGAAGTCTTCAGCCTTTAGCAGTTAGCCTTTAGCCTACTCCACCAGCCCTCGATCTCCACCGCAGACCGGCGTCCTCCACACCTTTGAACCAGGAAATAGAAACTCGCCTTGGCCGGCTCAGACTCCCCCCGCAGACCGGCGTCCTCCACACCTTTGAACTCGCCGGCTCAGACTCCCCCCGCAGACCGGCGTCCTCCACACCTTTGAACTCGCCGGCTCAGACTCCCCCCGCAGACCGGCGTCCTCCACCCTTTGAACCAGGAAGTAGAAACTCGCCGGCTCAGACTCCCCTCGGATCCACGGCTCGAATTCGTCCCAAAACTGGAACGTAGCTCCACCGACGCTTGTCCTCGACACTGACGCCTCTCCTCCCCGCAGCAGCAACGGACCCCGGCCCAACAGCCGAAGAGCAGCCAGCTCCAGCAGGCTCCCAAAGGTAGGTCGCTAGCCAGCGACACCGCCCGGAAGGCTAATGACCAAACAATCCGGTCCCACGGCTTGTTTGTCCGTCAAGTAGAGCTGTCATCGGGCCGGAAATCCACGGCCCTACCCTACCCGAGCCCTTAGTTTAATTACCCAAGCCCGAGGGAGCCCGCTGATTTCCTAGAAATCACCGCCCGACCCGACCCTACCCGATTAAAAAAAAAAAAAAAACAAACAAAAAAAAAAAAAACACTACGTTTATTTATTAAGCTTTTACTGCGTTCTCCCACTCAGCAAAAGAACTTGATGTTGTTCTTCTGTGTTTTGATGGAGGAGGTGTGAGCGCGCTGCTCGCGGTGACTTTTGATGTTGAAGCTTCAGGAATGTCAGGAATGCGGCAACTTGTTCCGCCGCAGATGAGAGCAGTGTGCGGACGTGAGCGTGCACCTGACGCACGTCAGCTGGTGACATAATTTTGAGCTTGTTAAAGTTAGGCCACAGAAATAATGCAACTCTGTGCAAGTCGTGGATAATAATTTTGCGCTCCAGCACTTCTGCATGTCTGCGGCGCAGAAACACCTGCTGCGGAGAGTCTGTGTGTGAGGACTGGCAGTGTTGCTTCAGTTTCTCATTCCAGAGACAAACCAGGTTGGTGGGATATTTGTCACCCTCCAGTTCTCTCTGTGCACGGTAAAATGGTTCGAGAAATGTCACTAAAAAGTCCAGCATGTCGGGGGAGACGCTGTCCAGGCGCGCGCGCGCCTGCTCTCTGGCTGCGCAATTTAGTGGCTGCGCTGCGGTTTTCACCATCTAAATTCACTCTATTAATTATTTCCTCATCAGTAAACTTACTGCCTTATATTCTTTACAAGCAGATTAAAACAATTTTATATTGTGTGCATTTTTATTTAGTTTTGTTTGTGCTGTATGATTAAAAAAAACCACATCAAAGCCCGAGCCCGACCCGGCCCGCGCCAATCAAACGCAAAAATATGGCCCTACCCTACCCGAAGTCGGGTAGGGCTCGGGTAGGGTCGGGCTCGGGCGAAGAAACGACACCTCTACCGTCAAGCCAAAGACGAACTTTTAAACTCACTCAATCAGCAGAGCAATTCAGTTCACAGATTCAGTGTGACTCTGTATCATTTTGATGACAACTTGCTTGATTGATTGTTTGAGTAAATTAAACGCCCCGTGCAACGCGATGTTCCCTGTCATATGTATTATTGTATTATTAATTCATTAAATGTAATAAAGTCTACACCATCAAATATGTGTTCCAGATGTTCAATTCCCTTAATTCACCAACCTGGGAAATTTAACATATTATTTTCTTTCTGTATGTCAGGATTGTTCCAGATGGGTGTTTGTCTGCATGGGAGTAGTGAAGACTTTGTCATTTTCAGATACTCCCAACATGCTGTCAGAGATGAGCTAATACTGATACTTTTAAAGCAAACATGTCTTTTTATATTTGTGCTAATAAATGGCAGATCTGAAATCCTAATGTTATTACATAAAGTTTGTTCTATGTCTATCCAAGTTA
This sequence comes from Garcialebias charrua, assembly GCA_038048925.1. Taxonomy (NCBI): domain Eukaryota; kingdom Metazoa; phylum Chordata; class Actinopteri; order Cyprinodontiformes; family Rivulidae; genus Garcialebias; species Garcialebias charrua. Next base: position 20,773 of record JBBPBX010024348.1, on the reverse strand, counting down.
CATCTAGTACATTTGGATTTAACCACTTTGAGATATATTGTAACCTATTGGCTAAATAGTAATGATAGAATTTGGGAAGTTCTAATCCTCCGGTATCTTTAGATTTCTGTAATGCTTTTAAGCTAATACGTGGGGGTTTGTTTTTCCAAAGGAATTTAGATATGAAAGAGTCCAGGGACTTGAACCATTCAGTTGAAGGTTTATTTTGAATAATTGAGAATAAATGTATTCTCGGCAGTACCATCATTTTTACTGAGGCAACTCTTCCCATAAGTGATATGGGTAGAGATTTCCATCTAATAAGATTGTCTTCAATTTTCTTTAAAAATGGGATTGATTCAATTTTATAATCTTTATGGGGTTTTGAAAAAACAAGCTGTTATGATGCAGAAAATTCCCTTGTTCAATTAAAAATGTTACGAAAGAATTGCTGAAAGGCTGCAAAATGGATTAATTTCAGTGCTGCAGTGCATGATTGGTGCACCGGACAGTCTGTGGTTGCTGCATACTGATCCATCATACTGTATTAGACATGAATGCTAAGGTGTATGAATGCACGCTACCGGTGTATGCATGTGTGTATGAATGGGTGGATGACTGGTGCTGTAAAGCGCTTTGGGGCCCCTCATAGGGGGCTGGAAGGCACAATACAGGGAACCCCCGACTTACGGCGCCCTCGACCTACGGCGCCCTCGACCTACGAACAACCTACAGGTGCTCCCGAGGGGGTCACACAGGCAGGCAAAGCGTGGTCAGTGTGCGCCAGGGGGGCTCCGCTTCACGTTACCCAGAGAGGGGACCACTCAGGCAGGCTACGGGTGGTCGGTGCACGTCGGTGGGGCTCTGGGGGTCTTTACCCGGGGGGCAAAGTTAGGGGAAGCGTGGTCCGTGCGCCAGGGGAGGGCTCCGCTTCACATTACCCGGGGAGGGGACCACTCAGGCAGGCTACCAGTGCCCCGGGAGGTCACCTGAGAGCCAGGGGGCGGCTGCAGCCTCACCACCCCGCTTGGGTCACCCATACTGGGTACCAGAGCCCCGGGAGTTCACCGGAGAGCCAGGGGGGCTGCAGCATCACCCCCCCCCAGCTTGGGTCACCCATCCTGGCTACCAACCTGGGTACCAGTGCCCCGGGAGGTCACCGGAGAGCCAGGGGGCGGCTGCACCCCGCTTGGGTCACCCATACTGGGTACCAGAGCCCCGGGACTTCACCGGAGAGCCAGGGGGGCTGCAGCATCACCCCCCCAGCTTGGGTCACCCATCCTGGCTACCAATCTGGGTACCAGTGCCCCAGGAGTTCACCGTAGAGCCAGGGGGGCTGTAGCATCACCCCCCCCC
>JBBPBX010024347.1:22770-39748 GCA_038048925.1 Garcialebias charrua | reverse complement strand
GCAGAGAGCTTCGCCGTACAGCTCGGCTCCCTTTTCACCAGAACGGACCGGCACAGACCCCACAATACTTGAGATGCTGCACCTATCCATGGGGAAGAATGGAGCAATACTATGCCATTTCATTTATTTGCTCCAAACCATGTAATGGAAACAAGCCTAATATACATTTCTTCTGAGAATGTTTAGAAATTTGGTTGAATAGAAACAATTAAAACTTAGTCTAATGCATCATTCATGTCCTTGATGAAAGTTTCAACATTTCACATCAAAACTTTACCTTTTTATAAATTAATGCTTTAACATTTTTTGAATATTCAAAGAATGTTATCATCCATCCCCTGCCATGCCATAGTTTAAGATAAAAACATTTTATATTGAGAAATGAGTTGTAGCAGAATGCAATGTTGCCATATGCCTCGCACAGAACATGTGTTGCGAATGATTCTCAACTACCACATCAAATTTTTGCTCAATATCTGTAGCTCTGGTAGAGTTGTAGCCATTTTTGTGTTTGCTAAAGTTGCTGTTAGCTCTGGCAGCCATCTTGAACTGGAATGATTCTCTTTTAAATGTACATCCAATTACTTTATTGAACATTTTAAGTTAGATTCATCAAGTGGATCATGAAATATATTTTCAACAAAGTTCATTTCAACAGTTAAAGCTGGGGTATGTAACATTGTAATGTAGTCTGTAACTTTTCAAACAATATATTTTTAACATATTTCTTCACTCTGTCACTATCTATTGACAGACTGATGTTAGACAAAGTAATCTCTGAAAAAAACTATAGTCCCCTTGCTTCTCTATCAGCATTTATAAAAACACTGAAAACACAAGAGTGACCCGGACACTGACCAGCCAATAAAAACAGAGTTGTTTGTCACGCCCCAACCCACGCCCCCACCTGTCCCAGCCGCAGCGCCGCGGCTCGTTCTCATTCAAAGGATTGCAAAGCGATGCAGGACTGTTTTGTATGTGACACAAAATGTATTAAATATCCCTTCTTTATCCCAGAGCTGGACTTTTATTTAGTTTTTTTGCCAAAAGTCAAGTGATCGCTTCATCCTTCACTGACAGGAATGAGGAAATGGATTTGTCACGACTCACGAGCGAATTAAAACATGTCCAACGTTGCTTCGTGAACCTCTGCTGATTTCTTCTGGTTTTTGTGTTGTTGGATGAGTGATTCATGGTTTTATTATATTTTTTAAACAGTTATATTATCATATAAACACAGAACTTCGCAGCGCAGAGACAGGACATGTACTGGGGGCGGAGCATTCCAGACATTCCAGACCAGCGCTGACAGACATGATGAAATCACGAGCGAATTAAATCATGTCCAACGTTGCTTCGTGAACCTCTGATGATTTCTGCTGGATTTTGTGTTGTAGGACTAGCGCTCCATGGTTTTATTTTATTTTATTAGAAGGTTTTATTAACATAAACACAGAATATCGCAGCGGCTCTGAGCAGACAGCAGCAGGGGGCGGAGCAGATCCCAAGTTCAGCAGAGCACGGACTGTGGCATTCTGCTCCCTCCCCTCAGAGCCATATATGGCTCTGAGGGGAGGGAGCAGAATGCTTTTCTGCGCTGAAAATATTTCTAAGTCCAGAGTGTTCAAAAAATCGCAGACCATACCTTTAATGCTAAAGTTTTAAGCAAAGATCTCTTTAAATCGTAGTAGCAACTGCAAAGTGTTGTGAATGACTCACGTGCATCACATAAAATTTTAGCTCAGTATCTTTAAAATTTACTAAATTATAGCCTTTTTTTAGGTCAGTGTGGAGGCCGTTTTAAATTGGAAGATATCAGTTGCTGTACATCTGTTGATCATCATCTGAATCTGAAAGTTTCATTAAATTAGGCTAGTGGTTAATGAGATATTTTAACAGACACATGTCAATGTCAATGTCAATTTTATTTATATAGCACATAAAAACAACCGAAGTCGACCAAAGTGCTTTACAGTTAAAAAAATAGAAACCGAGTAAAATGAGCACATGAGCAAAAATATCTTGCACCCTAAATAAAATTTAAAAAAATTAACTAAAATTTTGGTCAAAAAATGTATAATGAGATCAGAATTGCTCTGTAACGTTTATTTGTTAATATTTTATCCATTATCTTTAACCCACGTCTTCCTTTATGGTTCACGGGGGTCACTGGTGCCCATGATCAGCAATTGCTGTGCAAGACGTGGGGGACACCCTGGACAGGTCTCCATTCCATCACAGGGACACATAGAGACAAACGAGACAAACATTCACTCTCTCACTCAAACCCAGAGACAGTTTAGGGTTACCAATCAGCCTAACATGCATGTTTTTGGTCTGTGGGAGGAAACTGGAGTACCTGGAGAAGACCTACGCATGCATAGAAGCCGTTTTCGCACTGAACGGCCCTCTCCGGCCCAGCCCGGCTTCTAACCCGGGTTTGTGTTGTTCGCATTTGCCTTCTCGGGCCGGCAGCAGCCCGAGTTTTGGAACCCCACCGACGGAGGTTCTAATCGGGCCGAGCTCCCGGGCCCAGTTTGAGGTCATGTACTGCTCACCATTTGATTCGTTGTTTGCAGCAGGGGCGGGACTGCTGCGTGTTGAGTCATCAACTCGTTCTAACAACAACCTCAGTGCGAGCTGAATTTCATTAAAATATAACTACAGAAATGACTAAAAAATTATTTGTTAGCTTAGCTGAATATATATGTTAGTGTTTCTGAGTTTAATTTTTGTTAATAACTGATTACAAATCAGCTTATTTTACATGGGCGTAGCCAGGATTTTCTGAGGGGCGATCCGTTAAAAGGAAAACTGGAACTACAAAGTGCAAGATACCCGTTGGTTCACTGGTAGAGCGTCGGGTTACCACTCCAAGCCTTTTCTCGACTCGGGTTCGAATCGCACTCGGTTGAACTTATTTTACGTTTGTCTTTTATTGGATAAAAAAAAGGAGTTTGTGTTATGCCTGTGGTTAACACAAACTCCTTTTTTTTTAAATCCAATAAAAGACAAACGTAAAATAAGTTCTACCAGGTGAGATTCGAACCCGAGTCGAGAAAAGGCTTGGAGTGGTAACCCGACGCTCTACCAGTGAACCAACGGGTATCTTGCACTTTGTAGTTCCAGTTTTCCTTTTAACGGATCGCCCCTCAGAAAATCCTGGCTACGCCCATGTAAAATAAGCTGATTTGTAATCAGTTATTAACAAAAATTAAACTCAGAAACACTAATATATATATTCAGCTAACAAATATTTTTTAGCGGCATCTCCTCTCAACACACACCAAGTGCGCACACAAGAACTTCCCACCCACTTCAAGGCGGCTCTCCGCACAATGCAAAATGAGCGGGGGCGGGCAAGGCTGAGCTCAGGGACAACCCGGACGAGCTAGGCCGGGGAGGGCTGTGCAGTGCGAAAACGGCTACAGAGAACATGCAAACTCCACCCAGAAAGGCCCCTGGCCGGGATTTAATCTGGCACCCTTCTTGCTGAGAGGATGCAGCTCTAACTGTGCCACTGTTTTTAGTACGGTAAACTAAATTGAAGCAAATTACCTACACAAACTAAATAATTTAATTTATACATTTAATTAATTAATTAATTATATTAAATAATGTAATTTGTTAATTTAATAAATTTTATTTATTAATTAAATGTTTTATGCTGATAGTTAATAGATGTTTGTAGGGAGTTGGGGCAGCGACACCAGGATGTCTATAATCCTGTTTACGCCCCTGCTGAAGACAGCCGCGTGTGTTTCTGCTTACTGGGAGCTTTGATGAAGCTCTCACTAAAGAGCTGCTAAAGAGCTGTTCATAAATAAACAAAATAATAAATAAAAAATAAAGTATATTTTCAGCTGGAGGCTCTGTGCTGTCCGGCTCTGTGTCCTGGTAGAAATGTGCAGCTCTGAGGAGGCTCAGAGCTGCCAGCTGCTGTGGGAGGAAAAACCCGACGTGGACCTTCTTTTTTTTTTTAAAGCTTTTGTCAGCTGGTGTGAAGCAGCGCTGCAGTTCAGTCTCAGCTGCAGAGCTGTGGGTTTCTCTTTCGGATCATTAGAACAAGGAAACAAACTGCACATTTGTTGTCCGAACTGCGCGCCGGTAAGAAAACTCTTTATTTACGAGGCTAGCCTGTATAAATAAAGGTTGAATGAATTATTCAGCGACTTTTCTTTCACTCGTCTGCTTTTACCGGTCAGCATGTGATGGATCAGATATGAGAACGATCTGAGTTTATTGTTCATCACAGACCGACCTTTGACCTTTTAAATAAAATGTTCACTCTTTGCCGGATTTCAAATCCGCAGCATGGTGGATATAACTGGTTTGTGCTTTCATGACACTTAAATCATGAGTGTACACAATAAACACTGATGTACAAGTACCAGGATTTGTACAGGTGTATGACAGATTATTATAAAGTATAGGCTATAAAAACAGACATTTGGGTGATTTCTCAAATGTTTGGGGTGATTTCAGGATCACAACTATTTAATTTGTTAAGCTTTTGCCTATTTAACAACACTATCAGAAACGTATACCTTTGTAAACCAAAAACTTTTAGACAAAGTAATTAAACTTTATTACAAACTGAAGTGTTTTGCTTGAAATTGAACTTGTTGTTGAAAGAATATTATTGTGTTTATACAATGTCTGGTGAAGTGATACAATTTTTTTTGTATGTGAATCACTGGCTAAATCCATCTTGAATCACTTGATGGATTTTAATAGAACTTTCAGAAAGTAACGAACAGCTACAACTCATTAACATTTGGAATCAATTAGTTTCAGAACGGATGGTTGCCAATAGGCCTGTCACGATAATAAAATTTGCTGGGCGATTGTCTCAGAAAGTATTGCAATAAACAATATTATTGTTTGAAATTTGAGAATAATTAGTAATTATTGTGAAATTTAAGAAGAATTTTTTTTATTTTTGTGTGCAGTACCTTTTTGACCACTGGGTGGCAGTATAAGACTGTTTATCCAGAACGCAGCAGCTCGTCTTTTAACAGCAACTAAAAAATATGAACACATAACCCCTGTCCTGGCTTCTCTCCACTGGCTCCCTGTCCACTTCCCGGATTGATTTTAAGATTTTATTGCTTGTTTTTAAAATCTTAAAAGATCTGGCCCCGTCATATTTATGTGATCTTACTAACATCTACACTCCTGTAAGAGCACTCCGGTCTACCAACCAGTTTCTCTTAGATGTTCCCAGATCGAGAATGAAATCCAGAGGTGATCGAGCTTTTGCGGTTGCTGCTCCAAAGCTGTGGAACAGTTTACCTGAGAATTTAAAGACCACTCAGACTGTTGAGACTTTTAAATATTTGCTCAAGACTCATCTGTTTTACTTGGCATTTGATCCTCGCAGTCTGAGAAAAATTTTGAGCAGATTTTATTGTTGTTGTGTATTTACTGTTAACTTTATTATGTTTCAGTGGCATTACCGGTGCATTTTACTCTTTTATTTTTGTTTTTTAACTGTAAAGCATTTTGGTCAGCTTCTGTTGTTTTTATGTGCTTTATATAAATAAATTGAAATTGACATCGTTTGAACTGAAGGATGGATAGTAAGGGAGCGAGCAGCGTGTCTCTTTAAGAAAATAGGAGGGAGGCCATGGCTGATGCTCTGTGTAATTTGAGCTCTTTAGCATAGCATTTTTCAACCAAAGCTTTTAATAAAAAAATCAGTAAACGAGTTCTAAGCTTTTTTATAGAGAAAAACAACTTTTTAGATGAAGGCACGGGTTTCAACTGTGAAATTTGGAACTTCAACAAGCCGGAGGTTTTTTCCCTGAGGTCGGTAAGAGGAAAGAGAAAGGGAGGGATCAGTGAAGAACACCAGAGTTGAGCCGTTTGTCATCCAGTGTTTTCAGTAGAAAGAGAGAGACACGAAGAAACAATAAAGATGATAAATGAAAATGAGGTTGATCATTTTATCAAACGATTAATTTATTTATTGTTTATTGCGACAGACAGGCCTAGTTGACACAGCCAAATGACCTTGGAAAACTTAAGGCTTTAATCCACATTAAACTGATGTAGTTGTTAATGCTTTTTTTATCTTAAGCGTATGGTATTTCCTTTTCATTGTCAGGAGGGAGTTCATCCAAAAGACCCAGCGCAGTGACGGAGACCTCGTCTCCAGCCATGACCTCGGGTAATGAGAGCGAGGCGCCCGTCGTGACGGGCAGCACGCCACAAAACGGCGAGAACAAACTACCGCAGGCCATAGTCAAGCCCCAGGTCCTCACGCATGTCATCGAAGGCTTCGTCATCCAGGAGGGAGCGGAGCCGTTTCCTGTGTGTGTAAGTGCCCTACCTCAGGTTGTACTGGCACGAAAACACAATAAACAACCCAGAGATGCCACACACTCTTCAGTGTACATGCCTGCAGGGAGCTGTCAGCAGGCAAACACAAACCCTCTGCTGCTGCTTGTAGTGACAACTCACAGAGTCTCTTTAAATCACTCGTTAATTATGGGACATGGGTCTCTGTTTGTGACAAAACACAGATGGGTGGAGGTAAACACGTCCAACAAGCAGCACATTTATTTCTTGTGGAGATGTGAAGAGCCCTTCTACTTTAAATGATGCGTATCTGTCTCAGGCCTGGGGTTAGCACTCATCAATCTTTGAATTAGTTTCAAAGTGTCTAAACTCTGGACAAAACAATGACGCCAACATTTTGTATGCCTCCTTCTGGATGTATATGCTTCAATCACACAGATGTAACACTACACCGCATGCATTTATTTACCAAAGCATCTTCTAATGTAAACATCTCAAAATTTAAAAAAATTGCCAGTGCTTCTCAGTAGATTTTTCTCTTCCAATAATATTTTGCTTGTAAAGTTTGACATGTAAAATACAGTACATGTAAAATTAGAACATCTTTTTTTGTTTTATTATTTTTATCTCACCAGTAGTCAAAGTAAAAACAGCTGCTCTGAATGTTTGTATTTAAGGAGTTTCAGCCAGCTTTGTTGTTGTACTTTTCTTTGACAAAATATTCACAATTCTATTTTATCTGGAAAAAGGTGAAGGCTGGTCCTCTGGACATTCAAAAAACAAATCAAAACATTCAAAAAACAAATCAAAACAAAAAAAAATGTAGAAACAGTTGTTTTGTTTTTTGAATGTCCAGAAGACCAGACCTCACTTTTTTTTTAGATTTTTTCTACCTGGATTATTGAGCATGCATCAGGATACTCTGGTTTTAGTTGTCTAATTCATGAGGAATGTGATTCCGTAAATATTTTTGTTCGCCCCCAGGTGGAGCGTCTGCCCATTAACATGGACATCCTGAAGAGGCTGGATCATCAGCTCTCTTCAGACCCCGACAAAACGCCGCTCAGTAACGCAGCGAACACCGACTCTGAGCCTGAAGACATGAACCAAACAGGTGAGACCAAACAGACTGAAGTCTAATACTTTGTGTAGGTTTATTTGTTAGGCCAGTGGATTATCCTGCTCCCTGTTCATGACTTTTTTTTTTTTTATTACACACGAGAAATGTAGGATGTTGGACTGTTGTGATGAATCAACCTCATCATGCTGACAGGTTAGGATGAGAATCTTTGGGCGCCATAAAAGTCTATTCACCTCAGAGGGCTGCTATGTGACAATTAAATATTTTTTATTGTTTTGATTATCTTAAAACTTAATACCTGTGGCTTAATTTACATAAATTAACTTTTTCATGCCTAATAAAGAGAGCACAATAGCAAAACGTATATCAAAAAATCCTATTTATCAGACTGCTGACAACACTTAGCATACATGCTAACGTAAAATTGAAAATGCTATAGAAAAGCTAATTGATTAACTTTGTTTATCTCTGAAATGTGTACACAGATCAAACCTTTCAAAGTTATTGCCAAATTTTGTATCAACTTTAATGTCAGTCTTTCTTTAGGTCTGGTTTAATCCCTTTATAATTTATATTTTAGAAATTAAAAATAAATTTAGTCCAAATATTCAGAAAGACGCCCCCTACTAAAATCATAAAAACTGCACCTTTGGTATGCTAATTAGGCTTATAATTTCATTTTAGTGTTTTATTTAGTATTTTAATGCCGGCATCATTTTTCCAAAGTGAATGGTTTAGTTCAAAAGGCTTGCTGTTATTCAGAGTCTCATGTTCCTGCTGCTGCCTTTCAGAGAAAGAAGAGCCCAAGCTGACGTGTGAATACTGCGGCTGGGTGGACTTTGCTTACACGTTTAAGGGCTCCAAAAGATTCTGCTCAATGGTTTGTGCAAAAAGGCAAGTCGCCTGAGTGTTTACTGTACACCTCTTTTACATAACTGTACAAGAAAAGGAAAAATCTAAAACGTGAGGATCTCTTCTGAACAGGTACAATGTGGGCTGCACGAAGCGAGTTGGACTTTTTCACCCAGAGAGGAACAAGGCAACAAATCGCTGGCGTCGAAGACCTCCTGGCCGCCCAAGTATCGAGGCTAAGAAGCAGGTACAGACACACGTGGACAGTTCTTTGCTGTTGTAAAACACTTTACTTCTCATTTAATAACTGCTTCCTCAATACATTTTTTATTTACTTTGCACTTTTTCCGCCTCGTGTTTTTTAATGGTTGATTTGTGTCGACCTGATTGTCTTTCTCTGTATTTGAGGGTCATTAAGCGCTCTATGATCTAGTGCAAACGGGAATACATTGATCAAGACTTTCTGCCCATTTCACTAACTATACAGACGTCATAAAGAACTGAGTTTATCTTACTGTGACGTTCTATAATCGAACTTGAAGCCAAGTCGATTAAAACAATGTAAGAATGTACATTAAAAATGTAAGTTGGCAATAATACGCAAAGATTTTTTTTTTTTGTCTCAAAAAACTTTTTGCTTTCATATTTGAAATAACTTTGGTTGTGTAGTTATACAAGTGCTGGTCATAAAATTTGAATATCATGAAAAAGTTATTTTATTTCAGTAATTCCATCGAAAAAGGGAAACTTAATAATAATAATAATAATAATAATAATAATAATTCAATTTATACCGCACTTTTAGTGTAAACATGTATATTATATTAATTAATTACACACGGACTGATATATTTCAAATGTTTATTTCTTTTTATGTTGATGATTATAACTGACAACTAATGAAAACTCAAAAATTCAGTATCTCAGAAAATTAGAATATTACTTAAGACCAATTAAAAAACTGGATTTTTAGAAATGTTCCCACGTGTTTTAGAGGAAATAACCCATTTTCTTTGACTGGTGGTGAATAGAACTCTTGTTTGCTAAGAAAACTGTTTCAAACAGGAGTGCAGCGTTGCTTTGGTGCTTATGACTCAAGCAAATATTTTATCTGTTGTCACAGTCAGTCAATGAACACCACTGTTATATACAGCAACCCCTCGAGTTACGTCAGGGATAGGGACCTACGTGTGTGACTTAGGTCGATTTTGTCGTACCTCGCGGACCAAAAACACATGCCTATCGTAGGTCCGCGTTTCTGACATAGGTCGCGGTTATACCGCTAACGGAGCGCCGCACACATATTTAATGGCATGAGACTGAACAAGCAGACATACTAAGGCCATAAACACGCACAGAACTGCACAATAAATAAAAAATATAATGTCTTACTTTGAGCCGGTGGCCCCGACTGCCAGGCGGACATTTGCGGCGAGCTCCCGGCCGCAGATGGATCCTCCGCGGCATGTCGGCTCGGTGTCTTCGCCTGTGTTAGCTGCTTTGTTAGCTGCTGTCGTTAGCATGTCGGGCGGCGTTGTGGCCGCCGATCGCGGGGCGATCCGCGGCTGCTCCTCCGGACCTGAGACGTCCACAGAGTTGACCGAGTGTTTCCAGCTCATTTATCCGTATGAGGCAACCCTGATCGGGCACACGGAGCCAGCTGACAGTAGCCTCCGGAGCTCCATTGACCGCAGTACAGTTGTAAAATGGCAACCGGAAGTGGCGAGCGGAAACCGGAAGTTGCGTAAATACGATTAATTTCTTATCAAAACGTAAAATTAATAATTATACTTTATTTATAAAGCCATTTAAAACAACCACAGCTGCAACAAAGTGCTATACACATGAAATTAATAACTTTTAAACACAAAAAAAAAAAATAATAATAATTTTTTTTTTTTTTTTAATCATATTTTTATTAAATATGATAAAATCGTAAGTCTGAGTTGCCGTAGGTCGCAGGTGTCGTACCTCGAGGGTTACCTGTACATGTAAAAATAACTTTTAAACGTTGGTTACGTATTGTAACCCCAGATTCTATGAATGTAGGCGTAGCCCTTTAAGCCACACCTATTGGGTTAATCCCTGCGCTTCGCGCCAACACTGAAGACTTCTAGTCCACGCCCACCTGCTGTGGGCCACACCCTCAGTCTACTATATAAGCGACCAAGAGACTGCTCTCAAAAAGGCAAAAAAAAAAATCAGCCAAATGAGAGCTAGTGAGACCCAAGGCTTAAAGGGCTACGCCTACATTCATAGAAACTGGGGTTACAATACGTAACCAACGTTCTAGTTCATGTAGGCTCCGCCCTTCGAGCCACACCTATTGGGTTAAAGGCGGAGCAGGATATGGTCCATGCCTCACTGGGTCTGACTGGAACCAAAAACCCCGGCAACCGCAACCCTCAATAAATGTAAATAGCAGGTGAGCAACCTGATTAACTGATGGAGAATGAATGTTTATTCATAACAGAATCAAAAACTGCTCCAAGAGTATTTCTGACTTGAAGGAACGTTTGAACTGTAACACCTACCAATAAAGACCGAAACAACTGTGTCAATTAACCAATAAGTTTATTGATAATGAAAAAAAGATTTACTTTGTTGCAAACCTGAGAACAGAATGTGTCAAAGAGGAGCTGGAGACATCTCGCAAATAAAAACAGATGAATGGAGTTGCAGACGACCAGGAGGCTGCAGAACAGATATCCTGTACCAAGAGGCCACTGAACAAAGCTGTGGAAGTCACCATACCTCGAATAGAGTGAGCTCTAATGCCATCAGGAGGCTGTAGACCAGCAGAACTGTAAGCCTGGGAGATGGCCTCGTACAACCAGTGTGACAACCGCTGATTGTGATGATCCTGGACCTGAACGAGCTCGTTATGACCATAGGTATGAATGCTGGATTAGGCCTAAGTTCAGTAGAGCTTTGAGCTGTTTTTCTATGCACCAACGCTGAAAGGCAACCCATTTTGATGCATAAACAGCGGTCGTGGACTTTGCACGTGAACCCTGAATGTTACCAATGATATCCTTAGAAAAACTAAGGTTTTCTAAACTTTGTCGTTCAGCATCCAAGCCCACAGATGTTGACCTACCACCGGGTGGCTCCTTATTGGCCCCCCGCTTGAAGGAGAGCGTTGTCTCTCCAAAGAAGTTTCCGGGAGCGGCCTGTCAGTTGCTACAGAACCGGCGGAAACCATGGTGCCTTCACGTGCTCTGAAGCGATCAGAATTACTGATACTCCCTCCTCTCTCACTCTTTCCAGCAGTGCTGACAGCAGAGGAACTGGAGGGAAGGCATAAATTAATGTCCTTGGCCAAGTTTTTTGTGCAAAGGCGTCCACCCCCAATGGGAGGGGGGGTGTCGTGAGGGCTCAGGGAGAAGAACAGGGGACATTGAGCATTCTCTCTTGTTGCAAACAGGTCCACTTCTGCCCTCCCGAACCTGCTCCAAATTTGTGAGCTCAGGTCCGGGTATAACATCCAATTTCTGTCCAGAGGTCCCCCTCTCGACATAATATCGGCACTTCTGTTTTGCACGCCTGTGATGTAAACAGCCCTTAGTGATTTTAGATGAACATGCGCCTAGCAAAGCAGCTCTCTGGCTGTGTTTAGCAGCTGGGCTGAGCGCACCTCACCCTCGCAGTTTATATAAGCGGCGGTTGCTTTGTTGTCTGTGTGTACGAGAACATCCTGGTCTCGGAAAATGTAAGCAAAGTGTCTCAGCACTTTGTACACTGTCAACAACTCCAACACGTTTATGTGGAGAGACGTGTTAGGCGGCCACATCCCACCCACCGTCTGGGACAGACACGCCCCCCCCAACCGGAAAGAAATGCATCGGTAAAGACCGCCCTGAATGACGTCACTTTGCCCAGGGGAACCCCTTCTGACAGAGTCCTGGGATTCCCCCAGAACACTAGGTCCGTTCTTACCGACAGGGGAACCGTGACTCTGCGCCTTTTGTGGCATACAGGGTTTATTCTCTGACGAATAAACCATCTCTGTCATTTCCGCATGTGCAATAAACCCAATTTTACTACAGCATGCCCAACGGCCTTCATTCCTAATAGCCTCATTATTGTCGGCGCCGACATTGTCCTGTGGGGTTGGACGCACTGGAGTGACGTCAGCGACTCTTTCCTCTGGTCTGACAAAACGGCTGTCGTGCTTGTGGAACAGAGACTCACGCCTGAAAAGCTATCTATTGGGCTGGTGAAACAGAACTTTTCTCCCAATTTATGGCAAAGCTTAAACGGGACAGATGGCTCACCAAAATCACCGTCTCTGTGCTGCTACTTCCTCTTTGGAGCGAGACAGTAGTAGTAGATCGTCGATGTAATAGAGGATCCTGATGCCCCTTGAACGTAGCGGGTGTAACGCTGCTTTGATGACCTTCGAGAAGGTCCTTGGTGCAAGCGCGTACCCGAACGGGAGGCGATTGAACTCGTAACAGGTTCCCTGAAAGGTGAACCTGAGGAACTTCCTGTGTTTGTTGACGATTGGAATATGGAAATATGCGTCTAGGAGATTGATTGATACAAACCAGTCCCCTGGCGTCACATACTTGAGAACGCGCTTTATCGTTATCATATGAAATGGACGTTTCATGATGCACTTGTTGAATGTTGACAGATCTAATATCGGCCTGAGTCCCCCTGATTTCTTGGGGACTAGGAAATATTTTGAGTAAAACCCGGTCCTCTCCTCATCCGAGGGTATTTAATGACGGTTTCTTTATTTGATGTCAAAAACAAAATGACATGTTTCGCTAACAGTTCCTGTAGTTCCAACTGCAGCGCCTCGCCCTGAGCAGGAGATGTGAGTTTTGTCTCCAAAACTCCATTGAACCTGGGCGGCGTCTCTGATAATTGCAGAGTGTAACCGTTGCGAATTAGTCGTCGTAACCAGTTGTTTAAAGAGCAGGTCTGAAGCCAGACTGCACTGTGGCTTGTTCGAGTTGAGGCCAGAGCGTTCTGCTGCACGAGAGAAAATAGCCTGGCCTCTACCGCCGCCAAGTGGACAGAGTCCGTATTGGCCCAAAGGAGGCCCTTTTGAAAAGGGGCGTTTAGTGAAAGCCGTGTCACGGCTCCAGCACCGACACTCGTTTGAATAATGCAGACATGAAAAACGTCTTTTTTTAGGCTGATCAGTGACTGTACCTGTTATTTGACTGGTTGAAGGGAGAGACGAAAAAGTCCTGGCTGGAACTACTGTGTCCAGGCCAGGCTCATGTGAATAAACTGATTTAAAGAGAGTAGAGGTTTGTCTGACTGCTCTAAACGGTTCAACGCTTTGTGGTTGCTAGTAGTCACGTGTGCGTGCTCCCACCATCGTGTGGAGAGGTGTGGCTGGAGGGGGTCACAGGGAGGGCACTGTTTGCACTTGTAGCCCGGCTCTGTGTAGCATCACTTGAGGAAAAAAACAGTTTTCTGTTTATTACCCGCGTTTGGAGGTGCGTTCATGGGCCTCGGAAAAGAGGCAGTCAGCGTGTCTGAATAAAAAACTGTTTTTAATGACGGTTTCTTTATTTGATGTCAAAAACAGACTGCCACACATACCTCTTTCAAACCATCGTTTTTTTGTGCTGGTCTCTCCTCACATCCTGGTGCTGGCCGGCCCACGAAGGTTGGTGGCGTGCCTTCCCTCTGAAGGTCCCGGTCTTCAGGAAAGCTGGGACGGGTGCCCTCTCGAAGTAGCTGGGGGCTGTGGCATGGCAAAGGTCGCTGAGGGATCTGAATGGCGCAGCTGGCTGCAGAACGTCCTGCTCTGCTCTCGTTGGCGCACCAGCCCGCGTGTAGCACGAGGGTCTGCCCGGGGAGACCCTACGTGCTTTCAAACTTGTTCCAGCGCCTCAGAGGACAAGCGTAATTGTTCAAAGACCGTTTGATAATGTGCTCCGAATAAACCTTGAGACAAAATTGGCCTCTCCAGAAGTTCTTTTTTCACCTCCTCCGGAATGGAAGAGGAAAGCCTGAGCCACAATTGTCTCTGAAGCATTGTCGACCACGCTGATATCCTGGCTGAGCAGGTCGCCAGCATCATGCACAGGTTGGTGATGGTGTCCAGTGCAACTCCCACCATCTCATGCGTCTGCTCCCGCCCGACGCCGAGCGCCAGGAGCGCGATGTCGTTTGCCGTGGCACCAACCTGTGATGAGCATCTGTGAATCCTGTCTTGCATTTTGGTGGTGAACTGGTCATTCGGCGATGGTGGTGAGACTGGCTTCCCCACATGTTTGGCGGGCCTGAGGCCGAACACGGCAGACAGACTAGGCTCCAGCGACGGCACGGGTGGGAAGGCCTGGTCCGTCAGCCCCTTGACCTTCGTCACCGGGACTAAGGACGACACTGATGCTCTCAACGTCAGCCGCTCATTGGCCGCGCCTAGCAGCAGCGAGTTGATGTCAGCAACACAAGGCCAGATAGCTTGCGCCTGGCTCCCGTCCTTGGGTGCGAATCTCCCCGTCAGGAGTGATGGTGATGCCGCCGTGGTGCCTTCAGGGACCTCCAGGTCACACAGATTCGTTACCCATCTGATGACGTCGGGCAACGCGGTAAGCAACATGGGATGGGCGCCCTGCACCTCCGCGTGGAGTGGTGTCTGTCCCGCGGCCCTAGGAGACGTGCTTGGCTGCTGGTCAAACCCGTATCTGAAGGTTGGAGGAGCGCTAGGTCCGGCCCTCCAGTCGGGCAGTTTGGGCCCCGCGTGTCGACCATGGCGGCTCCCTCGGCAGCAATGTCTGCTCCCTCGATGGGGGGTAAGGCCTGTCCCCCGCACTCCAGAGGAGGTGGCGGGATGTGGCGGCTAGCTCTTTCCGGCAGGCGAAGGAAAGGTGAAGCCGGTTCCGAACCTCCAGAAGAGGACGGGCCGGCTTCTCTATCTACCCCTGTGGACGCGTAGTTCACCAGCTGCTCGAACCACAGGCTGGGTGTTGCATCCACCATCGGCTGAGCCTCAATTGCCACTTGGACAAAGAGGCCAAACCGGCGCTCCTTTTCCTCCATCGTCAGGAGCTGGCAGGCCGGATAGGCGAGATGCTGGACCATGGCCTGCTGAGCGTGGTCGGCTCAAAGGCACGCCTCACAGAGGGGGTGCTTGTCCGCCGCTAGGATTAATCCATAGTCGCATCCAGTGCATTTTTTAAAAGATTGTCTAAAAGACATGTTGTTTTTAGAAGGTTCTTCGTTAGTTGTCGTGAAAAATTTTAGGGAGCAGTCTCTCGGTCAATGGCCGCTTATATAGTAGACCGAGGGTGTGGCCCACAGCAGGTGGGCGTGTACTAGAAGTCTTCAGTGTTGGCGCGAAGCGCAGGGATTAACCCAATAGGTGTGGCTTAAAGGGCAGAGCCTACATGAAATGGAACAATATGGATGTAAGGTAGGACAGATGGTGCACACGTGGCCTGATATACTTTATCATATCTGATATGAAAATCTTTATTTTTGATCATCTGGTCCAGTGATCTTGTCACAATACTGTATATTACTGTTGAGCCTTGTGGTTTCTTTCCTGAATTTTTATTTATTTTTTCTTTCCTCAGAAACGTTCCCCCTCTCCACAGCAGACTCAGGGCGGTTCTGTATCTTCACCACATGCCTCACAGCCTAGTCAAGAGGAGTCCAGTCCATGTTCGGACATGTCCAGCTACGAAGATCCACCTTCCCCTCTGTCAGCAGCCAGCTCAGGACCTCTCGCTCAGGCTCCAGCCCAAGCCCCCGTCCATCGTCAGCCAAGCAGGTCCTCGGACCAGGAAGGCTGTACTGGAAGAGACGCACCGTCGTTCTGTGAACGCTTCCTGCCCAATGACCCCACCAAGTGGAATGTGGGGGAAGTCTATGAGTTTATTTGTTCGCTACCAGGTCAGTGGAGTTGGTGTATTCATAAAGCTACATGTGCACATGTAGCTTTGCAGGAATTTGATGTTTTCTGCTGCTGTTGTGCAGGTTGTCAGGAGATCGCAGATGAATTTCGCTCTCAGGAGATTGATGGACAAGCCTTGCTCCTCTTGAAGGAAGACCACCTAATGAGTGCCATGAACATAAAGCTGGGACCTGCACTTAAGATCTTTGCACGCATTAACATGCTCAAAGATTCGTAGCAGGAAAACGCCTGCATAGATTGTAGCGCTTACTGTGCCATGACTCGAGCTTCTCCACACTACCGGACTTGTTTCTCATATCTCATGTTTGCTTGACACATGAAACAGATTCTCAGTGTTATGATCAGTTTTGTTCTTTTTTTGTTTTTTGGTGCTAACATAAGAGGTGGATGTCTGATTTGTTATACGACGTTGCATGTTACAGGAGTAAAAACATGCAGAACAAACATGCATTCACAAAACTGACATAGTTGATGCTTTAGTCGAGTAAAAACTAGGGAACGGGTGATATGATTGAGCAACTAGATGAATATATTAACCATCAACAACCGGAGTCCATTGGCAGTATTTTTGAAGATCATATCAACTTTATTTTAAGCAAAGCTCTTTTTTTTTTACTTTCAAAGACTATGATGACCTGTCAAAAAATGTGCAATATTATGCACCATAAAGCATAATGGATTAAAAATTAAAATAGGTTAAAATCTTAACCTGAACACACAGGTATACATCTGATCATGTGTAATCCATCTTTTTTTATTTCCAGCAAGCAAAGTTTTTTTCTGTTCAGTGTCGATCCAGACTGCTGCCGGACACCTGACAGCAGACTGAAGCCCTGTTTAAACGACAACGAGCC
>JBBPBX010024347.1:0-22728 GCA_038048925.1 Garcialebias charrua | reverse complement strand
AAACACATTTACATGAAAACGTTCTAATTACAATCTGTTCACACAGCAACGGTAGATGTGGAAAAGGTGTGATTCCCTTGCCACGCCACTAGTAAGTGCTATGTTCTTTGAAACTTGAAACTCTAAGTTAGCATGCGTAAAAAAAAGTTATACCTGAAAATTGCTACAACAGCCAAGATGGCAGAGAATAAATATTTATATGGACTGCTTAGGGTGACTAAATCAACTTCAATGATTTCTGCTTAGGGTACGTAAAGAGGTAAAAATGAGCACAGTGTTGGAGAGCACTAGTTAGATTTACAAGAGTCAGAAGCACAAATAGTACTCTGGTATCCACCATTGTCGATTGTTTCTTCTTCTGTGGATTGTAGGAAGCCATTACATTTTGCCTCATACTGCGCATGAGCCAGGGATTCCCTGACAGAAAATATCAATTTTTTCTGTTTACACGACAACTGACACTGGGTCGTTTTTGAACCATTGCACTCTGGAACCCATTCCCAAATTGTGCCGTTGTCAGAGAAAACATTAGCCGTTTTCGTATAAATGAACAGAACAAACGCAACGAAACGTTTCCATTTTCAGTAGAAATCGTTTTCGTGTAAACAGGGCCTAAGTGTGTCTGGCAAGGTGCCTAATGAGAAGAAGAAAAAAAAGAACTTTAATTCCTGCAAGAATAAATTGTAATCCCTTGTTTTTGAGGGATGATGGCCCATCCAAATTTTTAGCCTGTCGCCAACCCCAGAGGGTCGTGATGGAGGAGGATGCTGTGGTTCATCGTCATTTCTCACTCTGCCCAAATGTAACATTCTTGTTTTTGTGTTTGTTTTAAAACTTTTGTTGCATGCTTAAAAAAGGCGTAATTTGTAACTTGCTATCAGGAAGCAAAAATCAGTTGTATCTTTTTTAAAAAGCAACATGATCCACACTCACCCTTCTGTTCATCTTTAGTTCTCCTCTGCTTTACTTCCTATGATTCCATATTCTTTTAAGTGATATAGGAACAACTGTTTTCTATAGAAAACAGAGCTGAGAAAACAAGTGGTACCGGAGAGTGTTTACCTGTTCAGGTGTGCCTGGGATGGCTCACACTGCAACACAGTCTGTGCTTGAACAGAAATGAATACTGTTTGGATTTACGGTACTATTACACATGTTTTTGTACGTGTTTTGTTAGCGTGTGAAAGAAAGACGGTTGTGTGTGCGGCTGGGAAAAGAAGACTGCTTTCACCAGTCTGTTTTTTATTCAGCAGATCTTTTGCCTTTTCTCACAATCAGACTCCCATAGCTCCTGAAAGCAAAGCTTGAATCGGAGAAAACTATTTAAGCAGCCTCTTTGGTCACATCAATTTAATGTTTTTCTTTCACAATTTTTCTCCTGTACGTTTAAATTGCTTATCAAAGGATTTTCCACCTGCTTTTACAGAACAATTAACTAGAATGACATGGATTTTCTGTCTCAGGTTTTTAGACACTAATTTATCCAAGGGACAGTTTGGGTTTGCTGCTTTTGTTACACACCCTGGCTTATGGCTCTTATTTTCTGTCTTTTGTAGTTTTTTTTGTGTGTTTTTGTTGTCATGCAAATGGCATGATGTGTTGTGCATTTGTAAAACAATGCATATCGGCTCAAGCGAGATAAAAGGTGAGAAACGTTTTCTGTAATTTAACTTTATTATTTTATAATGAAATTTGAATTTTACCTTTTTTAAATATGCAAATTTGTAAAATTCAATTTGTGTGGGAGTTTTTGTTTTTAATTAAAAGAAAAGAAAAAAATACCATATCTGTGTTATGTCAGTGTGATAGAAACTATACCTTTTTTTTAGATACTTTGTCAGATGCCTGTATTTATGAAAAACACTGTTATACATTTTGCAGTTATAAATAATTTGCTAAACATTTCTGTCTCGGCTCATTTTTTAATGAATGTGTATTTGAATGCATTTTTCACTGTAAAAAAAATGCACCTTTATATTTGGGGATTTTTGCTGTTATTTATTTAAATTTTCAATGAAGGATGACAGCAGCTGTTATTGCCAAAAAAGACTGGCAAAATATGCATAATAAAATAAAAAATATTGCTCAAATATAAAACATAAATAAATAAATCTTCCAAATAATATGCTCTCTACCACACCAAATTTTAGCTCAATAGCAGTAAAATTTTAAATGTATGCATTTTCTCAGGTCTGTTATTGGTTTATTTTTATTAACTACAATAAAATAAAAAAACAAGGCAAATGATGTAATACAAAGTCACAATTACATTTCACAGGTCGAGTTGTATACTGTACGTTCAAAAAAATATAAAATACAAAAAATGTATATAACTAGGAACAAGATGTTTTGCATTATTAGCGTTTAGTGTATATCTTGGATCTTTTAGCTTATTGTTTGGCGTTCATTTAGCGTTTATTCTCATGTACATCTTAGATCATTTACCGTTTCTTTTTTCACTTTATATTTCTGTTATTGTTGGATGTAATTGGGACCCTGCGTACACCATTTCGTCCCACCTCATGTACCGCATGTTGTGTGAACGACAATAAACCTACTTGAACTTGAGCAAGTGTAGAGGTTTACATCAAATCGAACATTAAAATATTAAGTTGTTTAGCAGATTTACTTTTCACCAAATTAAGAGACTCACAAACGGCCTGGTGGGGCTTGGGCCCTCTGGTCCTGTTGGGCCTGGGGGGTGTGCAACCTCGGTTCCCGGGCCTTGGTGCCTAGTCCTGGGGCTACAGCGGGGGCCTGTGAGTACAGTACTGTATGTCGCTATTGGCCCCCAGGGGGTCATTGTGTGTGGTCCCTGGTGGGGCTCGTCCGGTTCTCCCCTGTGGTCGGACCTGGGGAGAGGGCGTGTGGTTCATGTCTGGGTGGCCCTGGGGGCTCTGTGCTCGGGGTCCCCCTTTGTCTGCCTCGGGTCTGGGGGTCGGATCTCTGATGCTTTGCAGTCACTATTGAATGTTCTATTTGAGAAGTCTTATACACGTATGCATGTTCACAACCACACACAAATAGATGCAGGGATGTATATGAAGCATAGTATGTAGATGTGCATGTGACTACATATGCATGTATATATACAGGTATGTTTGTTTATGGGTATGGGTATATTTATGGAGATCTACTGCAAAGCCATGAATATTCCAAGTCTTTTATAGATATGTCCTTTGTTGTTGTGTTCTGTCATGTTGTTGTGTTCTGTCATGTCTCAGTTTTAGGACCCACTCTCTTTACTCTCAGTTTTAGGACCCACTCTCTTTTCTCAGTTTTAGGACCCACTCTCTTTACAATCTACATAGCTAATGTAGGTCACTGCATCCCTGATGCATCCTTACATTTCTATGCTGATGATACAGTTGTTTACTGCCGAGCTAAAACAGTTGCTAAGGCTTTCCTGTTACTGCAATCTGCTTTTGACATCATCCAGTCAGATTTGTTCCGTCTCAAACTTGTCCTAAATGCTGATAAAACAAAAGGGATGTTTTTTTCAAATAGGAAGGCGGTTCCAGCAGATCCTCCTCTGATTTTTTCTTCAAATGGTGTCCCTATTGAGTTTGTTGATTCCTATAAATATCTGGGTATCCTGATTGATTCACATCTCTCTTTTAAACTCCACGTGGAAAACCTAGTGAAGAAACTGAAAGTTAAACTGGGTTTCTTTTTCAGAAACAGATCATGTCTATCACTGAATGTCAGGAAACGCCTTGTGTCTGTGACTTTCCTTCCCTCCATTGATTACGGTGACATTCTCTACATGAATGCTCCTACAAGCACCCTGCGGATGTTGGATGTTGTCTATCATGGTGCACTAAGATTCATAACTGGTTGTGATTATCGTACCCACCACTGCACCCTGTATTCACTGGTTAACTGGACATCATTAACCTCACGCAGACTCTTCCACTGGTACATTTTCATCTTTAAATCACTTCTTGGTCTGCTGCCCTCATACATCTCCTCCTACATGTCTTTGCGTGAGTGCAGCTACAGTGTGCGCTCTCAGGACATGATTACCTGCAGTGTTCCGTCAGTGAGGACTGAACTTGGAAAAAGGGCCTTCTCCTACTCCGCTCCTGCTTCATGGAATATCTTACAAAAAGATCTGAAGCTCTCGACCTTGACTTCTCTAAATGGTTTTCAGAATCTGTTGGAATCCTGGCAAAAACCAATGCAGATCTGTTCCTGTCTTTGATTTTATACGTCTACCTTATAATGTTTTGCTAGTTTTTTGATACTTTGTAAAAAAAAAAAAAAAAAAAACTTTCTTTTGTTTTTTTTTTCTCTCTTTTGTTTTCTATTGTTTATTGTTTGTTTGTTTATTGTTTATTGTTTA
The DNA here is from genome assembly GCA_038048925.1 of Garcialebias charrua. Lineage (NCBI taxonomy): Eukaryota > Metazoa > Chordata > Actinopteri > Cyprinodontiformes > Rivulidae > Garcialebias > Garcialebias charrua. Next base: position 18,383 of record JBBPBX010024347.1, on the reverse strand, counting down.
AGGAAATTATACCACTGCTGTTCATTGTTCTTTAGTTTTAGCAGGTCGCTTTCGTAAATGAGCCCTTGAGGTTCAAAAGATTTACCTGACTAAATAAAGGTTGAATGAATGAATGTTCTTTGCAGGTTTACAGATGGCGGTCGGGTGTGTTTGCCTTGTGCTTTCTGTGTGTATTTGTTATGTCTTACTTTCCATCTTTCCTTCCTTCTATCCTTAAAAAAAATCATTCTGGTGTGAAGAGGATGGCTATGAGGTGAGAAGGGAGGCCATAAAAGGGGGGAAAAAAACACCATTTCAGGCAATTTTCCCAATGACAAATGTATTCACCTTTTTTTTTAATTACGTTAACGAACAAAAAACTTCCCTATAATATTAGGCTATTCATTAAAAATTATATTTTAGAGTTTTGAAAATAAACACCAAATTGAATTGTTAAAGTCAGAGCTAAGTGAATCGGGTGCATGTACAGGACATACACAGGACCGAAATTGCGTTTCTCTCAGTCCCTCGGTGCAACAGTAACCATCTAAACACTAAAACATTTAATACACATAAGCATAAAATAGTAAAAAAGTGTAACACTGTCCTGAGTTTTTTCATAATAGTATAAAAGTATGAAAATTTACACCAACACTGAAACACCAAACACCCCTAAAACACCAAACACCCAATGAACATAAGCATAAAATGAAATAATAAAAGTGTAATACTGTCCTGAGTTTTTGCATAGTAGTATAAAAAGTATAAAAAGTATATCTATAAAATAAACTGAAGGTTCTAGCATTGACATTTGCAAAGAGTGGCACAGCAGCATATAAGTTAATGTACACAGTATATGTATGAGGTAGTTGATGTTGGTATAGAGGCAAAGTGGCATATAACAATTCAAAATATCTTAGGAATATCTTTTGACTAGTGTGATTCAAGATATCTGAAATGACGTCACATTCGTCATTTGAAGGGTCAAACATCCGTAATTACAATTCAAGATATCTCAAACGTAATTTGACTTGTTGGAATTACATGTTTATTAGATATCTTGAATTAAGAAATTACACGTAGGCCCCGGCTGCCACTTAGCTGTTCAAACAGTTTGCCTACATCGATTTCTGGCTGATTTCCTCAGATTTAGAAAACAAAGTGATAGATGCTGACAGATCACAAAGCTATCACAATTAAAATAGATGCAAATACTGACAGACAGGGTCAGAATAAAGATTACTGGAAATTAAATAACTCCTTATTTAAAAAAAAATTCAAGCAACTTTAACTAATTATTTTGGTAAAGCTGGGAATTATTTAAATTTGAAATTAGGATTATTAGAATAGGACAGGTTAAAAAAAAAGTGTTCAAATGAAAAAGTATCCCAAATAATAAATTAAATTTTGAGAATATCAGAGAAAACCAAGTGTTTCTGTTGTACACTGTTGCTCCCGGTAGGTCTGGATGGCGCCTTGCAAGGCAGGCTACTACCGGTGTATGAATGTCTGAATGAATGGGTGGATGGCTGGTATTGTAAAGCGCTTTGGGGCTCCTCACAGGGGGCTGGAAAGCTCTATATAAATAAGCTCCATTTACCATTTACTGTATTGACAGACCACTGAAAAAAGCTAAAATGACTTGTAATTTTTCCACCAAAATGCTATGTAAATGTGATGTTTTGACTGGTCAAAATAATTAGTCTAGAAATCTTCAATATCATTCTGACTAGTCAAAATGTTAATTCAAGATATCTTAAATAGAAAAACCGTCTGCATGAAATAGTATTCAAGATATGTTGAATTCATTAGATATCTTAAAAATAATTTTGACCAGTCATACTGTAACTACAGTTCTAGATATCTCTAAATTTGTTTTGTCTAGTCATTTTTTGCTATCAAGATATCTGCTGTTTAATTTGTGCTAGTCAAATCCTTATGCTATATCTAAAAATACATTCAGTATACTGTATCTTGAATAATGACGTATAAGATATCTTTAATTGTAATTATGACTAGTCAGACCTAACACAACAGTGAGGTAGGCTATTGAAAGCAAATAATGACTAGTCAAAATCAACTTAGAGGTATCTAGAACTGTATTTTTGACTAGTCAAAATTAATTTTAAGATATAAACAACTTTATGGCTAATCTGACGTCATTTATACTAGTCAGAATGTAATTAGAGATATCTCAAATAAGTATTTTGACTAGTCAAAATATAATTAAAGATATCTTAAATAATTAATACTGTATAGTCATTCAGATATCTGGAGAGGTGAATCCGATTTTGTTAAAATGGCTTGCCATATCCAATGATTACCTTCTGCAAGTTTCAAAGTCATCCACACTGGATCATAGTGTGTTTTGGTATCAGACAGGCAGTCACATGATCACCCACCTCACCTGTCCAGATTGTTCAACGGCACTTTTTACTGGACTTTTCTCAAAATCCACGGTTTTCCAGCTGTACGCGTCATTGTTTTCTGAGCTGTTCATGCGGATATTTTGTTTTCATAAAACTAGAATAAAAATGATCAGGTGGACGAACCTTGTTCAAACATTGAGGGTCTGGCGACGTCAAACTTCAGGAATTTACACTTTAGCCACGCCCACTGTTATGATTTGAAATTGAGCCAGACCAAAGAAACGACCGGTTTTTACCCATGATTTATATTTAAAATAATATACATGTAAATGTTTGATATTTTTAGTGATCTATCTTTTACGTTTTTCCACTAGTGAATCGAGAAAATACTTTTAAAATACGCGCTGAACCGCTAGCTTAATGTTATTTAAGATCCGCTCCCCCCATCTTCAAACAGAATGGTTTCTCCCACATTTCAAACGGATCCTGTAAACAGCTGATCTGTTTGACGGTTTATCCACAAAGTCTTTGAACACAACACCAGGTACGTTTGGGCTCTGGTTTTAAACGTTACGATACAAATACGGTGCAGGTGTGCGTCTATGGATTTACATAAATATGTTCTTGGTGTCTCAGTGTATGTAGCTTCGTTGAACATGTAGTTATAAGTCAATTTGTGAAACTTAAATTATTCTTAAACTTTATTTATCCATAATTTTCTAGTGAAAATGTATTAGTTATGCATTAGTTAAAACAATTGTAATTATTAACAAACACAAAATGGCAACAATTCAGTTCAATTTAATTTTTATTTGAACCTACTGATCAACAACCTGAAGAGTGCAAGATCTTTGCTCAGAAGTTTAACTGTCTGTCTGTTAGCAAAATATCTCATGGACTACAGTTTTTAATGAAACTTTAGGAAGTGGACTTATAACTTTTGGAGTCAACCCAAACATACATTATTTGACCAGTATGTCCAAGATTTATTATTTAATAACATTGATCATACAGGGTTCAGAACTACTATGAATAGGAAGAACTCCATAAGTGGTTCACAATTTATCATAAATTCTTATGAACATATAGAAAATGACTAGTTGCACGATAATGATATAATGTTGCAGAGTTTAGCAGAAATGTCGGCCCAGAGAGAGGAGGCTGCAGGTGCTGACCTTCCCAGTCTGGAAACACTCGACTCTCCTACAGGTCTGATTCTACAGCACTTCTGAGACTGTTACTAATTGAATCATTACCACCGTGGCAGTTTTAATTCTCTGTGCGTTCTGTCTCAGGGAGTCCTCCCACAGCCTCGTTATCCAGCCTGATGGAGCTGGAAAATTGTGTTTCCAACCTGAGTCTGGCACATGAGATCCTGGTGAACAGAGACTTCTGTTTCAAACCCCAAAACTCTCCCATTACCAGGTAAAAAAATAAATAAATCTTTCAACAACACTCAAACTGCTAATATAAAATAAATGTAACTCTTCTTGTCCTGATTTAGCCTGGAGGGCAGAGTGAAAGACATTGTCCACCGGGCGTTTTGGGACAGTCTTCAGGAAGAGCTGAGCAGCGACCCTCCAAACTTCAGCCACGCTCTGGTTCTGCTGCAGGAGGTCAAGGCTGTAAGTTCAGAGGAAAACTCCACAAATAAACTACAGAAATTTCATTTCTGCAAAAATGCCGCTTAAAAATGCTGAGCACTGAATGACTTTATTGAAATGTGAATTTCAAATTTCAAAAATACTTTATTAATCCCAAAAGGAAATTAAATGTTAAGAAGCTGAAACTGAGTTGTTAAAGCTTAAAGAAGAAATAAAAACTAGCTGATGTCTGTAAAAACAAGCTAAAAGTAGCAAAACATTAGATAAAAAGAGAAAAAAAATTGAGCTAAATGTTAAAAAGAAGCAACAGTAAAAGCCAAAAGTAGCAAAACAGTAGCGCAACGCCAAATAAAAGTAGCCACGCTAACTAAAAGCTAAATGTCGCAAAAAGATGCAAACAACTAAAGTTAGCGAAAGGTAGCTAGCTCAGTGTGCTGGGTTAAAAAAAAAAACAGAAAAATGCTAGTAAAAGCAGCATATGTTAGCTAAAGCTAAAAGTATATAAGGCTTGTTAAAAGTACCCAAAGATGAGCAAAAAGCCAAAGTACCTAAATGTTTGCTAAAAGTAGCAAAACACTTAAAGGGCTTTAACTAAACTGCTCAGGGGGCCAAAGTTACTGAAAGCCAAGAGCTCAGGGCATCCAGCAGTTATTGTCATCATTAAGTTTGTTTTATGGTTTAAAATCTAGTTTTATTTCAAATGAACCCACTGGTGGGACGAACTGAGTTCATCAGTGGGCCTGATTTGGCTCCTGAGCCGCCAGTTAGCCCCGCCTTAAGAGTATCCAACGGCTAACTGAAAGTATAAAAAAGCTATCCGATAATTCTCAATCAGTTCATCTGGACAGTTTCTTTTAGTAGAAACGTTTCACCCTCACTCCAGAGGGCTTCATCAGTCAGAGTAGTTCCAGCACACTGTTTCCCCACCAAGCCGTGAGGGTGAAATGTTTCTACTAAAAAGAAACTGTCCAGATGACCTGATTGAGAATTATCGGATTTGATACCTGGATTACTGAGCATAAACTTTCTTGTATCAAAAAGCTAGTTTGAAGCTTACAGTTGCAAAAGCTAGGTAAAAGCTAAAACTTTCAGAATGTTAGCCACTAAAAGTAGCGAAAGAAAAGTTGAAGTTTGCTGAAGCAAGTACAGTACACAATAAATAAATAAAAAACTGGAGATCTTGATGTATTTCTATTTGGAAAATATTTGTAAGTAAATTGAAATACTTTGAAAAGTATAAAGCCTACAAAAAGCAGGCCACACCAGCCATCTCCTGACTGAGTTGAGCGTTCTGATGTTTGAAGGGCCACAATAACACAAAGTCTGCAGAAATAGGTTGCAAAACCCGTACGGTAAAATGAAGAGGAAAACACAAGTCAGCGTTCACACAACTCTGAAAAATGAATCTTTCCTTTTCTTTCAGACGCTGGAGTCGCTGCTGTTGCCTGGACATGTCAGACTGAGGGCTCAGCTGGACGAGGTTCTGGACTTGGAGCTGATCCAGCAGCAGGTCGATCACGGAGCGCTTGACCTACACAGACTGGCCGGATTTATTATAAACACCATGGCGTCTTTGTGTGCTCCGGTTCGAGACCCAGAGATCAGAGCAGTGCGGGACCTCAAGGACCCTGTTGAGCTCCTTAGGTAAAAACTGGATTGGTACCACAATACTGTCAGATTACCCAAATACTGTATCACCATGTGCTGTATAATAGAGCATCTCACATGTTAGCGCTATGTAGTAGACATGTATTGTCCACTAGTAGGATGTGATAGTAGGTTTACTTGCTCACAACCTTAATTACTTATTCAAGACTAGTTCAAATCAAGAAAGTAATTATGTATGTATTCACGGATTATCTTCTTTTTGGGTTAAACATAACTTGTGTGACCAGGTGAGATGTACCGGTATAAGTGACCATGAGACGTTTATTATATTTGACCCATCAAGGAAATGGAGTCATTTATTAACAGATCATTAAATCAACATCATTATGTACACTGGGATTTAATACTAATCAATTTCCTATAAATGTTTAAGGAAAAACATATCAAGTTATGAGATGGTAATTAACTTATATCTGAAGGCATTTTTAACTTAATAATACTGGCATGGAAAGGAGTAGGAGGAAGGAAAGAGGGAAGTTGTCTAACTGAGTGAGTTCAACCAGGAAATGGCGTTTTGTGAATGACTCTCAGCTACAACCACACCAGATTTTAGGTCAGGATTAGAAAAAAATTACAATTATCATGCGGACTAAGACTGATTACGGTAGCAAGCTGTGGCAGCCATCTTCCATGTATTGAGGTTATGTACCGGTAACTAACAATGATTTCCCTGTTTCTCTCAGGGAAATCTTCCGCGTCTTGGGTCTGATGAAGACCGACATGGTGAACTTCACCATCCAGAGCCTGAGGCCTCATCTCCTGCAGCAGGCCGTTCACTACGAGAGGCTCAAATTCCAGCAGATCCTGGACAAACAGCCAGGTGAGGAGAGAAAATGGTGCGAGTCAGTCCAATTTACAATGTCCGCCACAGCTAGTAGACATTAGCCATGACAAGCGTGGCTATAACTCATCTAACTAAAGCTAAAAATCATTGTGATGGTTATGCTCAACACACACTCTGAGTTTTTGACACGGCGTGAAATTGTACAAAATGTACTAATCAAAGTCTGAACAAAATGGTTACAACGCCGTCTTGAAGTTGTTTTTGTCACTTCCTCCTCAGCTTATCTAAACAGCACAGCTGCGTGGCTTCAGGCTGCAGCAGCGGAGGAGATGTCTGCGTTCAGAGCGCGGCCTGATTCTCCCAGTCCCGACAGCCGAGGTCTCCTCCGCCCCGCTGCCGTCCTGAACCGGGCCTTCATGCGTCTGCTCTGCTGGGACCCGCAGGACCAGAAATACCCCGAGGTCAGCCGCCGCCTGGGACATTACATGTCTCCCTGCACCTTTCGTTGCACTGGGTGATGTTTTATTGATCATGAGGGAGGATGCAGTCGCTCTGTGAGACGCGTGACTCGACATTAGGGCTCATGTAGAGCAGCAGCTCCAAACCTTGTTTATCATCTGTATGATCAGAGAGCTGTCAGATGAGCTCAGATACAACATGCGCTGCAAGTCTGTTTAGTCATCGCCCACCACCACCGAAAGGCGGGTGATAATGATTTTGATTGTGTTTGTGTGTCTTTTGTTAAAATATCACAAAGCACTGGCACAGTTTGAATGAAACTCACAGAAGTAATCGTTGGATGTACGTCTACAGTTTAGTCTAAAACTCTGGTAGAAAAGCTAGTGGGTGATGTGCATTCATCAGGGAATGCCAGGCTTTTGCTTGTACAGGTAGTCCTCGACTTACGGCGGTCTCGACGTCACGAGCGAATAAACTCATGTCCTACGTGGCTGCGGGAGGTTCTAAACATTTCCTGGTGGGCTGCAGGACCAGCACTCCCTGTTTTTATTTTTTAGAACTTTTTATTAACATATAAAGTTTTAGAACACCGCAGCGGCTGCAGCCTGACAGCTCGTGCCTTTTTCTTTTTTCCCCACCCGACCTGTCAATCAATTCAGTAGGCATGTCAGCAAATGACCAATCAGCGACCTCAGTTTGTCCCGTAGGTAAACGCTCTGCGCGCAGCTGCTCAAATTACAACAAGAATTTGGAGCAAAAACGCGAGCATTTAACGCAAGAACGAACGCATAGCTGTGCCTGTGAATGCGTGCGCACAGAACACGCGCGTAGAGCGGCGTACAGGCCGTACGCAGAGCTCTGCCTGGGCCTTTACAGAGCAGGCAGACCTCTGGACCACGCGTGGAAATACAGGAGAAGCGGAGGACAGTTGAGCAACGAGCTAACATGCTAACAGATGTTGCTGTAACGATGTGGACCTCGTGAAGCAAGCTGCAGAGCTCGGAGGTGCACGAGCTAACATGCTAACAGACGGGGGAAGAAATGACCAGCTCCCAGTAAGAAATTACCTCTTTTTTTTCCTTAATTATGGCTCCTAAATATATGTGGTTTTTGATAATTATGTAGGGTAATGTGTTAGGATAGGCTAAGTGCTTGGTAAAAATACAGTACTGTACGTAATGTATGAGGTGCTTGGATGTATGAGGTGCCGTTTGGAAGTATTTTCTACTTACGGCGATTTTCGTTTTACGAACGGGCGTAGGAACGGAACTCATTCGTAAGTCGGGGACTACCTGTATTTTATATTAAAATAAATCTTGATTTTCTTTTTAAGAAATTGTATTGTGTAGACTATCTGATGCAACTTTCCAAAAAGCTCATATTTGTGGTGTTGACCCTGTTTTTCCTCACACACACACAGACTGTGCTGATGGATCAGGCCCGTCTGGACCATCTGAGTCAGCGGCTCCAGATGTTGATCCTGGAAGCGTCTGTGCTCCTCCTCCTGACCAGCGCTCAGTTTAAGGGTGTCGTTTTCTCCCTGCATGGGTTTGTAGGTAAACTCCGGCAGTCCGTCGCTGCCCTGCTGGAGGGCAGTCACAGCAGGTAAGAGGAGGCTGGGGTGATGCATGCACTGGCTGTCGTGGGGAACAGGTATTGTATGAGCGGGACGCCATCGGAGGTGACAGGAGGCAACCAGCTTGTCAGAACAGATCCAGCTAACCTCATTCTTTCTGTTTAAGAGACGCCATGTCATGATTATTGGATGACTGTAGAGCAGCAGCCCGCGATCATCAAGGTCTGCTCGCAGTTTGGTCCAAGCTGCAAATAAATATTGGATTCGTTCGTTCGCCGCTTTCAATGAAACAGACTTAATTCGCTGAGACGGCTTCGGAGAGAAACACCCTTTATATAAAAATGAACTCGTGTTTTCAGCTTGATGTACAGCGTTGTGAAACAGAAGTTTAATCTTGCTGGAGGTCTGGTCGACTCATAACCTGGTTCAGAACAGATCATACCCGTCTCAGCTGCTCACAATGAACGGTCCCAGGGTCAACACCCGATAAGGAGTCCGCTTTGTTTTGCTTGCTTCCAACACGTAGATAGATTTGCACATCACCCCATTATCCACCATCAGAACAGATAAGAGCAATGACGTCACACCGTCAGGCTGTGCCTGCCCCGGATGTGAAGCTTTGGTTGATTTTATTGAGTTTGTGTGTGTTTCCTCTCCACCTGGGAACAAAAGAACCGGAAGGGTGCCGTGGTCGGACGGCTGACACTATCATCCCTTTTTATTTATTTTTTAAGTTTATTCATTTTATAAGAACGAAATACAACAAATAACATATATATAAAAAAAATGAAAAGAAAAACATAAAATGAAAGGTAGCAGATGAAGAAAATATCTTGTTAAATCTGCTCCTTTTTTCATCTAATACAAACTAAGTGCTCTATAATAACTGAATAAGTAAACAACTCGTTTAACCAATAATTATGTATATATACTCAATACAGTCATATATATTTGTTCAACAAATCAACTTTAACAAGTTTCTTAAAGACAGGAATCAATTTGGCTTCCTTAAAATCTGACTTTAAATTATTCCACAATCCAACACCCTGTATTACAGTAGATCAAAAAAGGCGTTCAATACAGGATCAACTGGACTTTATTTAATAAAGTCCAGTTGATCCTGTATTGAACGCCTTTTTTGATTTTATCATGTCCTGGACGACTGAGAATCTTTACCAGCATATTACAGTAGATCTTCCCTTCAAACTTGTTCTGAATTTCTGTTTGACAAAAATATCTTTTCCCTTGAGATTATAGTTGCTAACTCTTTTCACAAAATACATTTGAATATTTGATGGTAACATACAATTATGAGCTCTATACATAAGTTGCAAAATGTTATAATCTACTAAATCATAAAATTTCAGTAGATTCATTTGATAAAACAATTCATTAGATGGGTGACAGTAATGTTTTCTTGTCATAACTCTTATAATTTTTTTCTGCAAAATAAAAAGAGGGAATGTGTTGGTTTTACAAGCTTTGCCCCGTACACTTATACAATAAATCAGATGTGGCACAGCAATTGAATTATACAATATACAATGCTTTATCATTAAATAGATAACTAACTTTCTAAAATACTGCAATTGATTTGGATATTTTTGTTTTTACCAAATTGATGTGTTGTTTCAATGACAGCTTATCATCAATAACTACACCCAAGAATTTTACCTCATTGACTCTTTGAATCAATGAGTTATCGATCAGAAATGGAATATCAATTGATTGTTTTTATTACTAAATATCATGTAGTCTGTTTTCTCCAAATTTAATGACAAGTTGTTAAGTCTAAACCAATTTTGAATCTTTAGAAACTCATTCATCAATAAATCCAGTAATTGATTGATATTATTTCCAGAACAGAAAAAAGTTGTGTCATCAGCAAAAAGAATGCACTTCATGAAATTAGACACTTTAACTATATCGTTAACATACAAAATGAATAATTTCGGCTTTTTACTAATTCTGTCACACTTTCACGTTTCAGATCATCAAACTTAATATCATACAACGAATAAACACAAACTGCAGCTTTTTAAATGATGCTTTAAAAAAAAAACAAAAAAAACAATAACCAAACGAGTGTGGCCCGTGTGAAAAAAACCTGATCCTGAACCTATAATGACTGGCTGTGCCACGCTCTGCGTCAAACACTGAAGTAAAGCGTTTGCGATAACCAGCGATGAGTCTTTCATGCAGCTGTGGAGAAACGTTGCTCGTTGTTCTGCTGGTGAGCCTGAATTTAAGTTTTGAACTGAGGACCAGACATTCTTCTTCAGGAGTGTCACGGCCACCCCTTTGTGAGGAGAAGGGGAGTAACACGACAACGACAAAAATTCAACAGAGTCCAAGTGAGGAGTTTCTCGCAGAGTAGAATTTATGGTTCTGTCAGTCATGGCAGTTCGTCCTGGTCCTGAAACAATAAAGTGGCCCCAGACCATCACACTACCACCTCCATGTTCGACTGTCAGTATGATGTTCTTTTTCTGAAATGCAGGATGTAATGGGAGATGTGACGGGACGCACACTTTTTAAAAGGTTCCACTTCCGTCTCGTTAGTCCACTGAATATTTTCTCAGAAGTCCTTGGAGTGTTTAAAATGTGAGGCAGGACTTTGTGCACTGCAGTAGTTGAGGTCTTTCACTCTCAAATAGAGGCCATTTTGTTCTTTCTCTTCTTTATTGTTAAATCATGACGATCTCTATAACTTTAGTCTGAACATTGGCAGGTTCACCACTGTTCCATGTTTTCTGCATTCATAGTTAACAGCTCTATTTCAGTGATTTCATGATTACGGTATACTGATCTGGATGTACAGTAGATAGTAAAATTGCACTTAGTTAAAACAAAAATCACAATTCATGATTTACCAATAGGGAAATTTACTTTTTCTCATAGGGCCAGGTTGCTTTGGATAGTATTTTCCAAAAACTGTATTAATTTGAAAACTGGCATTTTGAATGTGCTCAAGTTGTCTTTGTCTGATATTAACATGTTTGATGAGCTGAAACATAAAAAAAAAAAAAATCAAAAACAGAAGAAATCTGTAAAGGAGGAATACATTTTGACTGTGCCGTTCGTCAGCTGGTAAAAGTTTGAACTCTAGTTTCTGGTGCTCCAGGGAAGCTGACCTGAAGAGGGCCCTGTTGGAGCTTGGTGGTGCTGTGCTGCAGCAGGTGACGGAGGCTCTGGGTGCCCATGGAGGAGGAGGAGGAGGAAGACTGCCTCAGGAGAGCCAAGATGTGCTGAGAGGACAAATATCTGACCTGTGGAGGAACAACAACCCTGTACGCACACTTATAGGTCAGACATGAACCCAAGAAGAGTTGTTTTCTTTTCAAGGCATTTACAGTTTTGGAGGATTCTAATGGGATGTAGAATTTAAAGAAAGCACTCTGCAGGCAATGCTGTTACTTTCATGTAATGAACTAGGGATGCACGATATTATCGGCATGGTGTCGGTATCGGTCGATATTAGCGATAAAATTAAATATCGGACATCGACCATTCCATCAAAACAACTCACCGATATAAAAGTCTTCTGTCTTAAGTTCAATTTTAATTTAAGAAACTGTCAAGTATATCTATTAAAGCACTACTACGTATGCACTTTTCACTTGTCGATTTGTGCACAGGTTGAGTTTAGATTTGTGAAAATTTACAAATTTGCACTGTTCGAGTGTTGTCATTGTGTTAGAGAGAGTAAATGTCATGAATACATTTGACATTAAACATAATGCAAGTGGAAGTGTTGCATCATTTTCAGCCCCTTTTTGGCATCTACATTTGGTATTAGGCCAATCCGACAGACCATACAGAATTTATTGTATTTTAATGCCAAAGCAGAGAAAGCAATGTATGTACGGTAGGTCTAGGGAAAAAGGTTATCGGCCAAATAAGTTTGAACATATCGGCCCAAAATCCAATATCGTGCATCCCTATAACTAACCCATTTAAAGTTATAGAAAATGTCCATATAAAAAGAAGAGCAGTGTTAATTTTGACAGCTATTTTTAATTTAGTTTTAGTCTTAGTCATGTGACTAAAACATCATTTAGTTTTAGTCATTACTTAGTCATCAGAATTTTTTTTGTTTTAGTCTAATTTTAGTCGACAAATCAATGAAAACATTTAGTCGACTAAATCTACAGTCAATTAAGTCGACTAAGTTATACATAGTAAAAACTTTTCATCAATTCTCTGTAGTTACTAAAACAAAACAATGTTTTAACCATAATATTAATATTAATATGCAATACATACAACAACAAATAAAACTTTTTTCAAACATTATTTGTCTAACCTTGCTTTTAACAGTAAAACTACAAGCAGTACTTGAATCCAGTGTTAATTTTGACAGCTATTTTTAATTTAGTTTTAGTCTTAGTCATGTGACTAAAACATCATTTAGTTTTAGTCATTACTTAGTCATCAGAATTTTTTTTGTTTTAGTCTAATTTTAGTCGACAAATCAATGAAAACATTTAGTCGACGAAAATAATTAGTCGACAAAATTAACACTGAAGAAGAGATGGTGCATTTTTATATTTGGAACAAGCTTGTGTGAAGGGGTGAACTATGTTTGCTGTAAAGGTGGAGCACATCCTTTAAACACCAGAAAATAAGGAACATTTCCCGCCTCGCCTTACGTCTGCTGCTGTGCTTTAAATCTTGCATGTTTTCTGCCGTGTAACATTTACTTTCCCCTCCATCTTCTTTCAATCGACCACAGGAGAAAGAGTTCAGGGTTTCCTTCTGGCCACGCTGCAGGGCTGCTCGGCTAAAGGGAGTCCAGAGCTGCCTTTTCCCCTCGGGCTGGTTAGAGAAGAGTTAGCAGAGCTGGGGACGGCCTTCGGGCAAATTGTCCGCTTCAACCAAACCGTCTTCGGTCCCTTCTATGCACCCATCCTCAGGAAGCTGCTGCTCCCGCCTGGACAGACTGAACCTGCAGACGACTCGCGCTAAACTGAGGGCGACCCCAACGAACGCAGGCCAACGTTTGATGCAAGACATTTTAGAGTGTAAATACACTGAACGGTTTGAGGGAAATCTTTTAAGGTCAGATGTGAGGTGTAAACATAAAACAATGCAGCTGGATTTTACATTTCTTTTTTCTGTTGTTTATTCGACATTTACAGTTTCCAAAACTAGAGTATTTTCTTTGATGCAGGGACTTAAAGTTCAAGTAAATGCATAAGGCAGTTAAACAACACGCCTGTGTACACAAAACATGAAGTAATACTGGGTAGAAGAACGAAACAGTATCATGTGGTCATGAGGAAAAGACTTGACGTGTTCCCAATTCTGACTAAACTGGGAGGTAAGACTTGAAAATGTCATAAACCCGTAATTTATTCACAACACACTGATGTCTGGACCTGTTTTCAGCAAGCTGGTGGAATATTCACTTTTCCCAGTTGTCGGTTCAGGAACATTATTTTGAAAATTGTCCCATTATATTGTACAGTTTATTTTTTATTTTTTTTTAACAAACTGATGAATCTGCCCTTCTTTACTTCTGCCCAAACCGGTTAACCCAGTTAGCTGCAAAATGCGCCTCCAGCTGTTTTTTATTCATGCATTATTTTTTTTACAGCCTTTTTGTTAATCCCATCTTCAGCATCTTTAAATTTCACATTTATTTTGTAATGGTACAATTTCTGAATCATCCGTGATGTTTACTATGTTCCAAAATGAACAAAATGTGGGTTTATGAAATTTGCAAACATTGGATTTTGTTTTCAATTACATTTTAACAAATTGGGGTTGTAGAAAACAAGTACCAAAGAAACTGTGCTAAGATTTTGCACATAAGCTTTATGTAGCTGGGTGTCTAACAGATGTTTCTGCATCATGACTTACCAAAGACGTTGTGCACTTTTTATTAATTTCTTTTCAATTTTTCTTTATTTGCATCTTTAATCATAAACCAAAAATATATTGTTTCCTCCTGTCGGTGATATTAGTGGGGAGAGCTAAACAGTGCTATATTTGTAAACAAATGGCAAAAAGAATCATTGTCATATTTCATACAGCCAATAAAACAACACATGTTACAGAGCAAACAAATGAAAATGCACGTTAGAGTGAAAAACTTAGCGGGCAAAAACTCAACATTTTTCATGATTTATATATGTTTTCAAAATGATGAGAGTTGTGTAGAAGGTGAGCAAGATGATATACTTTGTTCTTTTTTATATAGAAAAGATATATATTATATTGTCATCACAGTGAATCAGAGGCATTAAAGTTTTATAATTGTTTCTGAATTCCAGACATTTTTATTTCATTTGAAATTCAAGTGAGCTTTAATAATTTTACAAATAAACTTTTGTCTTTTGGTTTAAAATATTTAATTTTAGTTGGTATTCTGAGTTTCTGTCTTGTATTTTTATTGAGTGATTTGTGACAACTGGGAAAAAGTTCAACTCTAGACAAACAGTTTGAAAGCAGCTGACTAGAAATAAGTGTCGAGCCACACATCCATATACATGCTATAACGTTAATTTGTCGAATTTTAATAACTCCAAATTCAACTTTTTGGCTGAAAATGACTCCCATTACAAGAAAAGAAAAAAAAACTGACAAAAAGTTGATAACCTCTAACCTTAACATTAGAGTTCAAGAATGAGCTTAAACATGTTTTATCATCAAACCACTCATCAGTGGACAACTTGAGCTAAAGGAAGTCATTTTTACATCAAAAATTAAGATTCAAATTTCTTATTTAAATGGGCTAGAACATGCAGAAAATATTGGCAATGCTTCTTTAACTTTAAAGGCTCCTAAGCAGCACAGTTGAGTTTACAGGCAGAGTTGCAGCAGGGGAATTGTTCAAGAACCCTCAAAAACACACATACACACATTTATTATATACATTCATATATATATACTGTATATGTGTGTGTGTGTATATATGTATTTACATATACTGTATTTATATACATACACTGTATATATGTGTATTGTATATATATACATATATATATATATACACGTGTGTGTGTGTACTGTATGCACTATACAGTATACATATACATATGTACATACACTGTGTATATATGTATGTATATATACACATGTGTAGATATATATATATATATATATACATACTCTATATACATATAGACAGTGTGCAGTATAGGGACAGTATATACTTGATATGACTCCTTCCAAAAAATTTGAATATCATGGAAAAGTTGGTTAATTTCCTTAATTTGATTCAAAAGGTTAATCTTTAATAGATGATAGATTCAGGGCCCACAATTTCAAGTATTTATTTATTTATTTTTACATAATTTGGGCTTCCAGCTCATGAAACCCACGAAAACGTTACAGTTTCCCCAGGTGTCATTAAATTGCTTCAGTTTGTTTCAATATGGGGAAGACTGCAGACATGTGGCCAGAAGAACATCACTGAGCCCTCCATAGTATGGGTAAGCCACAAAAGTTCATGGCTAAGGAAGCTGGCTGTTCACAGAGTGCTGTGTCCAAGCATATCAATGGAAAGTCTAGTGGAAGGGCAAAATGTGGCAGGAGAAGATGCACCAGCAAAAGAGATGACCGTGGGTTTCAGCGGATTATCAAACAGAAGATCCCAGAATCTGGCAGAGATCCAGAAAGAGTGGAATGAGGCGGGAGTCACAGCTTCAACCACCAACACATTCTGACATATCCAGGAGATGGACAACTGTTGGGTTCCTCTGTCCTCTTTTCCGATGAAAGTAAAGTGTGCCTTTCATTTGGAAATCAAGGTCCAAGGTTTTGGAGGTAGAAGGGTGAGGAACAGAGCCCGTACTGCTTGATGTCCAGTGTGAAATATCCACGGTCAGTCATGATTTGGGGTGCAATGTCTGATGCAAGTGTTGGTAAACTCTGCTTTCTTAAATCCAAGGTCACCGCAACAGTCTACCAAAATGTTTTAGAGAACTTCATGATTCCTTCTGCTGAAGATCTGTATGGAGATGCATATTTCATCTTCCAGCAAGACCTGGCCCCTGCCCATGCCGTCAGAAGCACCTAAACCTGGTTTGATGCCCGTGGTGGAGAAAGTACTAAAACACTGTACTTAAGTAAAAGTACAAAAAAAACAGTCAAAAATGTACTCTAGTAAAAGTACCATATTAATGTTTTTACTTAAGTAAAAGTAAAGTACTTTCTTTTAAAAATACTTAAAGTATTAAAGTAAAAGTACTTGCTGAATGTATTACCAAATGCAATGGTCTACAGTATCATTAAAGGGGACCACAGATGCAAAATTCACTTTTTAATGTTTTTTTTTACTCAACTTTGGGTATGTACTTCATAAAAAAACAGTCCTAGTGCCAAAAAAATGCACCCAGTGGTTTATTTACTCTAAGTATATTTATTTATCTTTGATAGAAACACTTTGTTTTCACTTCCTGGCACTTGTGACGTCACAAGCGCCAGGAGGACAACCCACCCCGACCCTGAATCCAGCTCCTCACCTAGCAACCCCTGGTGCGGCTCAACCCACTTCAGTATAATAGACGTGATGGTTGTTTTTCCTGATCTTTTGTTTAAAGGGGACCACATATTCAAAATTCACTTTTTAATGGGTTTTTTTACTCAACTTTGGGTATGTACTTCATAAAAAACAGTCCTAGTGCCAAAAAAATGCACCCAGTGGTTTATTTACTCTAAGTATATTTATTTATCTTTGATAGAAACACTTCGTTTTCACTTCCTGCGGTTTGTGACGTCACAAACCGCAGCCACAACCCAGAGCCATATAAAGTGAGAGTTGCGACACTTCCATAGAGTGCCGTTGTAAGAATGGAATGCGGAAGTCACGTGGGTCATGGAGGGGGCGATTTGTTCCATGTCTGTTTAACAGTCTGACTCTGCCTGCAGTAGCGCTCCGTCGCCGCCAGAGGGCGCAGCTCCACAAGGTTTCCATAGCCGTAGTTTGGAACGATTGACAGCCTATCGGCGACATCAAAGAGTGTCGGAACTCTCTATATATATGGCTCTGCCACAACCCACCCCAACTTTGTCCCGCCCCGTCACCTAGCAACCCCTGGTGATGCTCCACCCACTTCAGTATAAAAGAGGTGACGGTTGTTTTTCCTTATTTCATGTCAGCACAATGGCTAAAAATGTCACAGAGTCTAGCCAGCTAACGTGAGCGTTGCAAAGATTCTCTAACCCTCCTGGCCCAGATAATGGCATAGTTTTCAGATGGGAGTCTTGAATGAACAGCGATGCAGCATGTTGCAGTGTGTGTGTGTGTGTGTGTGTGTTGTTGGTTTATGTGTCATAGCAGGCCAGACTACGTACCGCTAAACCACATTAACAAACCTGTGTGTGTGTGTGTGTGTGTATGTGTGTGTGTGTGTGTGTGCGCGCGCTGATCGAGGGAGACAGCCCCGCTGTGTGTGTGTGTGTCCGCTGCGAGTGACATCCGCTCCCTCCAGCGCGTGCGCACAGGGGGAGGGAGGGAGACGTCAGGGGAGTTGTACATTTATTACAGAGGAAAAATTAAAAATGACATGACAACTTGTACACGTCTGATCTGTCCCACAATAAATACGTCGCGGTCTAGTTCAGCTCAGCTATACAGGGCTCTGGGTGGCAGTAACGCGAGTTCAGACATCCTCGTCTGCCTTTGGAGGGTGGAGTTAATGTAAACAGATCTTTGAAGGGCGTGGTCGTTCAAAACGAAAGTTAAAAATGGCAGAATTAAAAAGGGTATAATTGATTATCTAAGAATTATTTTCTGTATTAAATTGAATGAACATTGGCCCTCATTCACGAAAATGTTCGTATTTTTATCCTAAATTTCTCCTACTTTTGTTCGTACGAAGCGTTCGTACGAACGTGCCACGTCAGATTCAACAAAGTCTTCTATCCTGAGGAAACGTGTGTAAATGGGTTGCGTAAATATTATGAATCCCACCTGTTCTAAACAGCTGCGCGTG